>JAYMTC010000605.1:0-11270 GCA_036897605.1 Melianthus villosus
TATTAAAAGGGTTAATTACACTGGAAGTTGACTTTTTGCTTCATTAGTATCCTGCCATCACTTTTAGCATTCGTAGTATCTAACATTCATATACTCGCAGCACGACTGGTTTTACCGATAGTGTCAATTTTTACCGTTATTTCATATCACGAGATTTCTAGTCGAGGGTAAACTGTAAATAGATACCAAGTCTAAACTTGCCTTTGAGAGAAAGCAAATATGAGAGAAGAGGATCCTATCCCAGCCGCAAGGTACCTCGCTAAACTCCTCTCCCGTCATCACAATTTTGATTTATTTCAGTTTAGGGTTTTTGATGTTCGACAATTCTCTCGAATTCATTCAATTATGGCTTTTGATTTTGGTTCTACGGTTCTCTTTGTGCGAGTTGTGATTTTATGGGTTAAGATTTATGCATTTCGTTGCTTATGGTATACCTAGCTGTATGCTTTGTTTAATTCTCGGTGAATTGAAATGGAGTTGAAGGTAGAGTTTTGCATCTGAGTTGTGTAATTCCAGGGCAACAAACAATTGGTTTAGTGTATATACATTTAACTGTGAAAATATAGACATGTGAAATTGATTATTGATGTCAGGAACATATTGTAAAGATTAATTAGTTGAAATTGATTATTTCGATTGGTTTTGCATTTATGTGTAAAAAATGTGTGGGAACTTAGAAGGGACTGAATTAGGGAGCCTGTTGTGGAGATGGTTGAATGCAACTTATATTTAGGTTTACTTGGAATTTTCTGGAGAAAGTAAAACTTGCTGAGCCTTCTGAACCTGTGTGCATATATACTCTTCTTCTGATATTGACTTCATTTTATACATTGTTACCATATTTGGTCAACTAGCCACACGGATGATTTTCTACTGACATACAATATACATATAAGCTCCATTTCTAGGAGTTGAGTCCAATATCCTTCTGTCAATTATGTATATATGATAGTTTTGGAGGTAACAAAATTCTCATTTTAGTTTCTATAATCAGTTAATTTTGAAAATCTGTTCTTATTGAAGTATTTCTTTATAGAACTTTATACTTTGTCTTTGATCAGTTCGGCTGGAGCATCTTCGCCTGCTGTTCAAATGAATATTGGCAGTATTGATTGGTCTGGTCATGGACACGGTTCCAAAGCAGCTTCTCTATCTTGTGTTGGTTCACAACCACCACGTACTTCCTTGAGCACTAGTGCTGGTGGTACTGGATCATCCAGACGTTCATGTAGACCATGGGAAAGAGGAGATTTGTTGAGGCGTTTGGCTACATTTAAGCCTTCAAATTGGCTCGGAAAACCGAAAGTCAGAATCTAAGTTGATTTCCATATTTGGACAAACTTTGCTTATTATTTGCTTTTAGTGACTATATTCTTAATTATTAACAATATAAATAGAACGGGTGAATGAAGTTAGGACGTTGTTTTAGTAATATTTACGTCACATGAAAATGTGAACACTGCTGCTTAGAATTTTTTTTACGAAATTGCATATCTTACTCCCATAAGATGCTAAAGAGTAAAAGAATCATTACCAGTAAGAATAAGCTTAGTGTTATGTGGAGAGTTTCAGTAAATGTTTTGGAGTCCATTGATGGCAGAATTATAACCGATGTTTCAGAAGTTCTAGTTCAGTAGTTCATATCTTTCTTTTCTGAATGTGTACAAGGAGAATATTTCAAGGCATGTCACTGATGTTTTAATAAATATTGCAGGTCTCCAGCTCATTGGCTTGTTCACAGAGAGGGTGGATGAATGTCGATGTTGATAAAATAGCATGTGAATCATGTGGTGCTTACTTGAGTTTTGTTCTTTTAACATCTTGGACACCTACTGAAGGTTAGAGTTTTTCTCCTTTTATCTCCCTGAGCGATGAACCTTATGAAGAGTTGTAGCATGTGCATACTGGAATGCGTATATCACCGAATATATACTTGGTGGTGAACATTTGAACTTTCTATTAACTTAAGTACTGAAATATAGCTGTTCTAACTTAAAAATAGTAGAAAATACAAAAAAATATACATAGGTAATGAAGAAGTAGAAAAAAATAAAGAACAAATGAACAAAAGAACATTCAGCGGAAGAACTCTGGCAAGCTAGACGTCCTGTTGGCAGCTGTCATTTAAGATCGACTCATTCAGTTTTTCTGTATGGAGTTTTCAATTATTGAAAAGCGGCCTATTTTTACCGTTAATATTTCTCTGTCTTATAGCTAGGGCAATCTGACCGTAAATCTAGAATAGGAGAGGCCCATAATTTAGATTGGGTGCAATCTGGGCCGTAAATCCATATCTGGAGAAGCTCAGATTAAAGGCTAGCTTCATCGAAACAAATCTAAGAACTCTACCCTGCTTAAATGAAACAAATCTAAGAACTCTACCCATAGTTTTTCTTGTACAGATAATTTGCTCATCTTCTTCTGATTATTTTCGGTTCTTTTTTGTGGTTTTAGTTGAAACTGCTGGTGAAGCCTTCGCAAAGCAACTTGATATTGGGCACAAAGCCACGTGTCCATGGAGAGGAAATAGTTGTCCAGAAAGTTTGGTCCAGTTCCCTCCGACACCTCAAGCTGCCCTTATTGGGGGATATAAAGATAGATGTGATGGATTGCTACAATTTAAGTTTCTTCCTATTGTAGCTGCATCTGCAATTGAGCAGATACGACTTTCTCGTGGCCCACAGGTTGATCGCTTGCTGTCTCAACCACAAACCTCTACAGCTGGGGAAGTAGGTTTGAAGTCAGAGAGCATACAAGAAGTCCAAACATCTCGAGAGAGGGCATTCTTTATATATTCTCGTGTAAGACCTATATATGCTTCCCATGTTGCTTTTAATCAACAAACCAATAAATTAATTCTAATCTGATATAGGTTGGTGTTATTTACATTTAAATTTTTAATCTTGTATCCCCTCCCTACAGGCTCAAAGACTTATAAGCCTGTGTGGGTGGGAACCAAGATGGCTACCAAGTGTTCAAGACTGTGAAGAACATTCTGCTCAATCTGCTAGAGAAGGATACTCTTTTGGCCCTACACAAGCTCAGATCTATCTATCACGGGATCCTGGACCCAGCAAGAATGGATTCTCTTCTGCAATCAAGAAAGATACAGGAAAAAATATTTTGCTAGTTGTGGAATCAAGACGCGAGCTCCAGTCACCTTTGTTAGATTGTAGCTTATGTGGTGCAACTGTTAGGATACTGGATTTCTTAACTGTTCCTCGACCTTCTCGTTTTGTTCACAATAACATTGATATTCCAGATACAAGCAAAAAGATGGGATTGACACGTGGAGTGAGTGCAGCAAGCGGTATTAGTGGTCGGGTTGCAGCTGATGATACAGAGAGAGAACAAATTGAAGACCCTGACGAAGTAGCAACAACTGATGAGGAGAAAGTTCCTCAAAACATGTGTGTTGATTTGAATCTTATAATGACAGGGGACTTACCTTCTACACAGATGGACAAGACATCAATGTCTGGAAATATTCGTGGTGCGGATATGGGGAAGGATCTAATAATTGGTCAACCTGAAGGTAGCGAGGTTGGTGATTGTGCAGCTTCTTTTGAATCACGGGGCACAAGTTCTCGCAAGCGCAACTTACAAATAGATGGGAGCTTAGATGATAGATCACAGTTAAGAGTGCAGCATGTTGATAGTGTTGAGGGGACTGTCATAGATCGTGATGGGGAAGAGGTCACAGACGGTAGGCAGTATTCAGCTGGTCCGTCAAAACGTGCGCGTGACTCTGATATCTATGATACATATGGTTCACTATATCAGAGAGACTCATCTGTTGCTGGTCCCAGCAATTCGGTCTGTTTTGATACATACGGTGCTTCATTTCGGCAAGGCAGCGACCATATTGTAGGAATACTATCAGTTAGAGAATCAACACGTGCATCATCTGTCATTGCAATGGATACAGCATGTCATAGTGCAGATGGCGACTCCATGGAAAGTGTTGAAAATCAGCCTGGAAATATGGATGATGCATATTTCCCCTTTTCTAGCACATATGGAAATCTGGACGTCAATGAAACATCAGACTTGAATTATAGCAATCAAGCACAGCAGAGCAGGTGCTGCCAACCGGCTGCTGATGTAGGTCCAAGTGAAATTGGTGTCAGTAGCACAAACGTGGGTGAAGAAATTTTCAATGCTGGAACTGGGATTGTTCAGGTTAGAGATAAGTTCAGTTTCAAAGTTAGTGGAGGAAGTGTTGGGATGTGTGCTAGTCATGAAGCGGAAATTCGTGGAGCTGATGTTTCTTTTCATAGAACAAATAGTGTTGTTGGCGATGTGGAACCCAAAGTAGATGCTGAAAATCAGGGTCAGACAGGTGAATCTGTTCCAGGTCCCGGGCTAATGGATGAGATTGTTCCTGATGAAATAAACAGAGAAGATCCTAATGGTGATAGTGGATCAAAAATTTATGGTTCTGCACAAGATGAATCTGTTGAAAGTGGTGAAAAGATAAGTCAAAGCTGTAAATTAGCCCTAGAAAGCAGTGCCCGCCCTTCTCTTTCTTGCAATGCTTGCTTTGATTATGAAGCCACCAAGAAAGAGGTCACAAATGGAGGAAAATCATGTGCAAATAACTTTGCATACCTAGGGTCGGATGTGGCGTTTGCAAATGGGATAGGTAATTTTATTAAAGTATGTTTATGAATGTACGGCGTTTTTTATAAGATAAAAATTCTCTTGCATTATTAGAGATGTTATTAAATACATTATACTAAATATATGCTAACACTTAGCTCCTTGACCCAATGTAAGGTTATTTTACAACATATTGTAAATTTAGAGGTTAAAACAATCTCTTTGGATGTGTAATTGATTCAGACAAATCTTACTGGAAATTAAAAGCATGATTTAGTGAGCTGTTACATCATCGTCAACTCAACTGTAATAAATATATGAAATTAAATGATTAAATAGGACTACAAATAAAAATATTTAATTTTCAGCCATAGTGCCAAGTAATGGTTTCTGGTTCATAGAGTTTATAAATATTTTAACGATTGGTGTATGAAATATATGAATAGCTAGCACTAGGTAACAAAGTAGTGAAGATTCATTTAAGTTTTTTTTGTCCCTTGACAACTTAAAGCATTTTCCAAATATAATTCATTTTAGGGGTGTAGTTCGTGGAGTTCATCATTTTTTTAACATTTGGTGTATGAAACAGAGGGATGGCTAGCACTAGGTAACAGAGTAGCATAATATCACATATCAATCTGTGTGATTTATGTTGTAAGTAGACAAATACATGTCATTCCTCTTTATATTCCACTGCACTATGTACGACCATATATTTCTATTGAGGGGGAATTATATGCTTTTCTTGGCTATGTTTCATTTGACTTCTTGTTCTTCAGGGCCTCCAAAAGGGGAGAGCAATTATGAAGAAGCAGTGGAATTCGACCCAATTATCCATCACAACCAGTTCTGCCCATGGGTGAATGGAAATGTAGCTGCTGCCGGCAGTAGTAGTGGGGGTTCTACCTCCAGTTCTGATGCTTTTGCATTTTGCGGGTGGCAATTAACCTTGGATGCATTGGATGCCTTGCGATCACTAGAGCAAAACCCGATTCAAGCTATACCATCTGAGTCTGCTGCATCGCTATACAAGGTCAGTTGTCTTCATTGCTTCAAGTATATGTTCCATGATATCTTTAAATGAATTACAATACATTGTTGTGTGAATATGCATGTTGGACATATACTATCAGTTTCAAATTGGGTAACCTTGCAGACTTTCTGTAGTGCATCTTTGTACTAGTTTGTACTTTCCATGTTCATACATGTTTCCTTGGCTGAGCATCTTGCATGAACATGATTTTTTTGTGTGCAGGCTGATCACCAAACTCCTGCTCAGAAACTGCTCCGGCACCAGTCAATGAGTAAAAGTCATGGGAAACATTGAGATCTTATTTAAATAATGAAAGTCTTATGAATTGCTGGTGAGTATATTGAACTAAGCTGATTTTTTTCCTTTTTCACGCTATTAATAATGGTCCTAGAAATTCAGGATATGGTTAATGTGTGCTTCCCATCAATCGATAATGATTCTTAACCTTTTGAACCATGTCAGAAAACAATTCCGGCTCTAACCAAACTTTTCTGGTTCACCCAAACATTAAACACTGTTGCTGAGCAGTTTTTGGAGTCAAAGTAGTATTTCTTAGGAAAATATTATTTAGGGTGTTCACAATAGGTGAACATATAGGATCCTGATTAGATGCCTTTGACACTGTTAAAAATTATTTCCAATACCATTTTATATCACAGGAGTAGGTTACTGACGCATTTTATTATTTCTCGCATCTTTATTACATTAAATTACATTAAATGTCCTTAAAACATAGTCAAGAAGCAAAATTCACTCTCCTGGATTCAGGTAGTAACTCCATGTATTGCTTATATTATTGATTCCTTGTCCTAACTGCTTTCTAGTCAACTATGTCTGCCATTGGGGACCAATTACAAAAGCTGCTCTATTTTGCTGAAATATACTGTGTTTTAACATTTCCATTTTAATGTTGCCTTGAGCTGGATATGCAGTCATGTTTGGAGCAAATTGGAATCAGAGTTGGGCATGGTAATTGCATTGAGCTGCTGTGGAAAAAGTTATAGTGACTACATTTTGTTTTAAAATTTTCTCTCTAGGTAAGAACAATGGGTGCCCGGGGTATAATAATCTCTAATGTTGCTTTTAAGAGAAACTATAATTATTACTCTTGCTATTATTGAACTCGAACTTAATAGCTTTGACAGCTGACATGTTAATGATACATTTTGCATAATTCTGTGTATTACCCGGGTACGAACCGAGGATTGTTATCATTTTAATAATGTATGACAAATAAGCTGAATTCTGATTTGGCAGCTTGATGTAGCAATAGCTTTTTTTTTTTCATTCTTTTAACAACTGAAGTTTGTAGAGGTAATGAAAATAATTTTTAGTCTGAATGTTTAATTTTTATTTTAGCAGTTACATATGCAATATTTTGGGTCAAAATAAGATTTTAGATTTGGGCTCTTGCGCCTATGCATATAAGCTAAAACTATAATTATTTTAGATATTCTAGGACCTATGCTTTTATAAACTGAAATTAGAAGTTTTTTAATATTTGTATGATATGTGTTAAAATATCTTTTTCAAGAAATATACAAGAAATTCAAACGTCAGTGCTGCCTCCACATGTAATTCTCCTTTTTTACTGCGAAGTTATTAAGGTCTTCCTAAAAGTTCTCTTTTGGTAGTGAATATTTCCCCCCTTCTTTCTATCTTTGTAAAGTTAATTTTTAGTAGGGTATTCTTATTCTCTTGGGTAATGGGTTTTCTTTTTTTAGTTTTTGCTATTATAAGTAAAAATCTGTGTGAAAATTATAATTTGCTACAAACGCTTCCAAACAGACAAATAAACAAAATTTTGAAATTACTAATTCAAGATTTATTCTTCCAAATTAACAAATTTATGTTGAGGGTTTAATTATTTTAAAGATGTGATTATTATATTTCATTAAATTTATCAACAACTTGTTGGTTAAGAGATAAGTGAATTGGTCTCAAATGTTTTTTAATCCGTTGGGAGAATATATCGCTTTACAAACATAATTAATCGTATTCAGATAGGGGATGCATGGTTTACCAAAAAATTTTTTATATTGTTGATATTAATAGAAAATATTTATTCAACTTTGATCATTTAGGTAAATAAAAAAGAAAGAAAGATGAACGATGACCATTGGAATTTGCCACAAGAATATTTTAAAAGATTTATATGTATAAAATAATGTCAGTGAAATAATTTGTCAATTATAAAATGATTTTCTACGTATAAAACAAGAAAAATCAATAATTTAAATAAATAAGTTGTACTATATTTTTGTTCTTACACACTAAACTAACCCGATTAAAATTTTGTTTAAGTTCTTTACATGCCATCATTGTTATAAATATATATTTGAATTATTGCCAGTAGTAAAATTTATTTATTTTACGAATTTTCTTTTTTATTAAATATTTTTTTAATTTGATTCATCACACTAAAACAAAAACGGATATATAAAAGTTAAATTTAATTTTAATATTAGTTGACATCATATAAAGGAGAGGAATTATCTGAGCGCAGGTGTCCTTTCACAATCGTTAAGTCGACCTCTATTTTTTGTTGTTTTTAAAAAAAAAATTACATATCTTAATTATTTTTTGTATAATTTTTTCGTTTTTGTAGAAATTTTCTCCTTCTTAAACTGTACGGGACCCTTCAACCCAATAATTACTATCGCCTAACTAAAAAGAGGAGAGAAGATTTTATGGCCAACCTTCGCCGTCGTCACTCCCCTCTTTTTATGGTTCTGCAGAACACAATGAAATGAAATGAAATTGGATTATGTGTTTTCTCTTTGACCGCCTCTCTTCCTGTACTTGCTTCTTCTACTAAACACGTTCACCATGTTATTTTCTCGAGGATTTTCCCGGATTTCTGGACTTTCCAGGTACAGTCTGTTTGGCAACCGATCTATTCTTTCTCAGCAACCACACCGCTTTTCCCTTCCCACCGATTCACTTAATTCTTCGCTATATGATATTTGTCCCTCGAATCAGGCAAGATTTTGAATAGGTCTTCAAATCATTTATCTACGCGGTAGTGTGAGTAGATGATTTATTGTGCTTATTGGATTTACTGTGATCTAGTAGGTATTTGGTTGCAGAGAAAGTTTCTCGGTGATCGGTTTTAGGCACCACATTCATCACCAGAGCAGCTCCATTGCCGAGGTGAGTTCATGTTTTTAGCACTATGTTTGTTCTAATGGAACTTAAGATTAACATGGTGTTCCGTGTTTTGCTATTGATTAGGAGAAAACAAATAAAATTCAGGAGTGTTGAAATATATATCAATTGAATATCTCTCTTCCATAGTTGCAGTAAGCGGGTGTCTATATTGATGCAAGAATCTCTTAACTACAAGAATTATATATCTAGAACTGAGGTTCGGAGACGAGTTCGATCTCTGTCTCCCTGTCTCCAACTAAGCTCTCCTACTAATTTGAGCTTTTGGGAGAAACAGAATTTAACAGTGCTAGTATGGAAGTAGCTGAATGAGGGGTTTATCTTGATGGAAGAATCTCTTGAATTAGTTTTGGAGGCCAAGGAGCCATTTGGTATTGTTGTATTTAAATAAGAAAAATGATTGCTACTCTGGTGGATTTCATGAGACATGCATCTAGCTACAGTTGATTGTAATGGTGGGGGCCTTTCATGCAACTAATTGTAATTTGGATCGAGCATGGTGTTTTGGGTGGGGGCAGACTTAATTATAGTTCATGTGACATATAATGCCAGAAAATCACCTGCTTTACAATTATTTCTTTGTTCCAAGCTTCACAACTCGGTGAATATTTGACCTGCTTAGTGTTTTTCTTGTTTTAATTTGCCAGGAGCAAGTTGACCCGTTTTCACTAGTTGCAGATGAACTTTCAATTCTTGCAAACAGGCTGCGGGCAATGGTAGTTGCCGAGGTATCCTTTTGTTTTTAACTCTCTTTGACTTCGTCGTAATTGGAGCACACTTGTTTAGACTGTATAAGCTTCAGATTCATTGAACTATACTATTTTTTAATTTTAATACTGTTTAGGTCCCTAAGCTTGCTTCTGCTGCTGAGTATTTCTTCAAAATGGGGGTGGAAGGGAAGAGATTTCGTCCCACGGTAAGAATGTGTTAGTGATGTGTTATTATTTCCAGGCTTCATGTCATGTTCTATATCAACCTTTGCCAGTTAGATTCTTTGTCTTCGGTTGTCATTCTTTCTCATGTGGGTACCAATGAATCATGCAGGTTTTATTGTTGATGGCAACTGCTTTAAATGGATCTATACCCAAATCTTATGACGGGCTAGGAAATACTTCCTCCACAGAACTTAGAGGAAGACAACAATCTATTGCCGAGATTACCGAGATGATTCATGTTAGTTATTTATAATTTTGCTAAAGATTTTGAGCTGTTGCTGTGTAATCCCCCATCCTACATCTGAAATATGTAGATTTGAGATGTGGTATATAGTATTTAAACTCTACCTTAACAGTAAGATTGACAATTTGTGATATTGTGTTTTGTGTCATCTCAAAATACAAATACCTAAAGATGGACTCGACCCACTGTGTCGTCATGGTAACACCAAAGAGTACACAATTTGAGTCGTTTTGTTTCGTAAATAGGTCAATATGACTCATTAACCTATTAAATATAAAAATAAAAACAATTGAAATAAATATTAAAAAAATGCAGTGATATTTTCAATTTAAATTGCCAAATCTTGCAAATTTTTGTAGAATTATAAAAAAAAATATACACTGGATTTTATAAAATTATACATATAAGTTTTTACGCGTTTTACTCGTGTTGACACGACACAACACAAATATTTAATATCTCGACCCATGACACGTGTCTGACACGACATGATTTTTATTCGTGTCGAACCGTGTTGGCATGATTACTACATGAACCCAATAAAATTTTCCCTTTATGGTCGTGTTCATATTTCGGTTTTCGTGATTGTCGCCTCTAGTTAAGAGCAACAATAACTAATCATAATTTTTGGTGAGTTGGTGGTGTGCCAGTTGATCCCTTGGTCTTCTTAGGCTCGGAAGCTTGGATCTGACCAGAGTCTAGTAGTAAGGATGTTGGGCCATGGTGTAACCAGATACAGTAGTATGAGTAGTATGAGTTGCTGGTTCACTATGTTACAATAGCATGGAATGAGGGGCCTGGGTTTGAACCGACACAGTAATATTGTTGCTGGGCCGGGCCCTTATATCTTGTGTGGGTCAGTAAATTATGAGTAAGTTATGTGCTGGTGATTTGTAATTGACCATGTGTGGGTAATGTTTTAACACTGTTAAATAATCGTTTCTTCTAAAAAGCTTGAATTGATAGTAAATGAATATCTAATTGGTATATATACTACAACACTCCCTCTCATGTAAACAAGACATTTTATTTCTTTGGCATGAAGCGTGATTCATTCACCTGCCTTACTTTGAGGCAGACACACGCGAAATAAATTGATCCAATAATGATGCTTTCAACAAATGCACGAGTAATTAGGGTGAAATGAAGCAACGTAGATTCGAACCTTTAACCTCTTCTATGGTACCATGTTAAATAACCGTTTCTATTAAAAAGTCGAACTGATAGTAAATAAATACATAATTGATTATATATATATATATATATATATATATATATATATATCAAA
>JAYMTC010000606.1:0-11266 GCA_036897605.1 Melianthus villosus
TTATATATATATATATATATATATATATATACCTGGTAACTATATCCATCTACGAAGATCTGTATATTTGATGTTATGTAGTAAAGTACAAAAAGCTCCAGTTGCTGAAATGAAATTTTTTATATCAGTGGTGTAAAGGGTGAAAGAAAACCAATCTGGGTGAAAATGAAACAGAAAGAGAAATGGCGTGCTCAATAAGAATAATGCATAATTTGAGCTACAAATATAACAATTATGTCACAGGATTGTACTTGGGTGTGCTATTGCTTTCAAAGATGGCTGTTAGCTGAAGAAAAATATCACTAACTTAAGGTTAACACGAGATTATATCAACATTGTTCTTCTTAGTTGAAGAAGCAATGAAACAATTTTACTTCTTTAATCACTCAGATCATACAACAGCCGAGGATAACCATATTTGGTACCTGTGTCAAACATGTCTATCATCTCCCTTCATGGAGATAAAGTGGAAACATTTATTCAATCAAAACTCTGCTATTCCCTCTTTCTTCATCCACTGCCTACTTATGTGGTTACTATAACATTTCGTGGCTTCTGCTAAAACGGAACTCAGTGTTTATAACTTTGTACTCCAACTCGAGTCATTTCCAGGTACTTTTTGCATAAAGGAGAAGACTAGCCTGTGTAAATAAATAAACCTTCTTCTGATACTTTATTTGTAATCTGCGTTTACATTCGATGTTTCAAGAATGGTTTCTGGCATATGAGAATTTTCTCATCACTGTTAGTCTCACTCTCCACCACCCGTGCCTCCCATCTCAATTGGGATGTGATGGCCCTGGCTGATTCAATGAGAGATGCTGTGTCCCGGAGTACTACCCAACCCTGCAAGACAAAGAATCAGATATCTTCTATTATATGTATGTGCAGCAGGATATCTAAGCAGGTAGCTAAAACCGAGTTGGCCAGAAAAAATAGTATGAACAGCAGATGCAAGCAAAACAAATCCCAAAAGACACAATTATATGGAAAAAAAGACCATGATATACGATCTAGGACTTGGAGGCTGAAAGGTTTTTCAGTTGCATGCTATACTGTAATCCGTGTGATGATTTACACTGACATGCTACAGTACATATTTCTTTACACGTTATTAATGATTCTGGTCCATCCATTTTTACTTTCATACGAAATTTCGTCTTAATAACATTCCAGAATATCAATCGAGCATGAAATAACTACTATTCGCCATAATGCATAAAATTTCTTCCAAAAATATTAAACTATAAAATCCATAAAGAAATTTCTATTCAGTTAAATATACCTCAGGACGAAGTAACCGATCTATCTCCATGAATATGTCAAGTGAAGTGCATCGATGCTTGTGTCCCGTTTCAAGTGAAAGCAATCCATCAGCATGTACCATATCATAAGTTCTTGGGTATGTTGGAAATGCTTCACACCTGAAACATACAAAAGCAGATGAATTCACTAACATTATATGAAAAGAAGGGACACAAGTGGTAACTCGTGATTTAGTCCAGGAGAAACCAATGCATGCATGAGCTAAATAAATCAAAACTACAAGTGCATCTTTTTTTCACTCCCCATTCTAGTGGGGCGCTATCTAGCCAGATTTAAACCAGGGTGGGGCATTAACACTTAACTACTCCCATTATATAGAGTTTGCATCTGATATAACTGTGGTTTGATTGATATACCGTTTACTCATTGGACAAGGTTCATGAAAGTAATATAAGATGGATAAGAACTAAAGCAAGAATTCCGTTTTCTCTTATAAGTTGCAGATCAGCATTAGCAATTCTAGAAAGACCAGAAATGGATATCATTATCAATAAGCTCAGAAAGATATCTTTGAGTCAGATGTTTCATCAAGTAATAGAAGCTCAGAAAGCAACTCATGGAGAAAGATGCCAGAACGCAAAGCTATACAAGGACATAAAAATAAAACTACTGCTTCAACAGAATCCGGAGAAAACAAAGAAACAACTAGGATGAAGTTGTTTCCCGTGTATTATTGAATACAGGCATTCTGTTCCATGTCAAGTTAAATCAGTGTTTCCTACACTGCTGAAAGTGTTTGATTTGGTCAAGATGATAAATCACAGTTCAAATTCCAACAGAAAATCAGCAATCTAACTAAAATAGGTATAAGACATACCAGTCATGCAATGCACCAGTAAATCCCCTATCAACAATTAGAGGTAAGTGGTTTGGACCACTTGTTGGGACTACATTCATCACCCAAACTGTTTTTCCAGCTTCATTTAGTGCATGATTAAAACCACCGAGATGAGCATTCATATCAAGCACATTTCTTAGCATGTTAAAAGGTGGAGAAGGATCCTCATCACCAGGTCTCTTTGGATGATCAGAAAAGATAAGGGGAGATAGCAGGGACCAATATTCATGAACCACTGAACTCCATTTCATGGCATCCTCTGAAATGTATTCTGGATCAAGACCTGATATTCGAATGTTCAATACATATAAAACATAATGGTTAAGAGGAAAATTTTCGTCGTAAAACACAAACCAAGGTGAGAAATTGGTATCATGATTACCATAAACTTTAAGCTCACTAGAATTCAAGTTTGTCCCAGAAATCCAAGTTGTGCATTCTTGAATGGGAACCCATCGGCGACTTCGTGTTCCTCCTATGCATAACTGAAGTGGATGATAGTATGGAGATTCAACATCGTTCCCCTTACCACATATTGGAGGGCTAGAATGCTTCCTGCAATTGCATGCAAGGCACAAATGCATATCAGGAAAACTCAAGTGAATGACTTTTGGTATGTTAAGCATGATGAACTATTAATTGTTTCAATAAGAGAAAATAAATCAGCTCTATTAATGGGTGACTTACCGAGAATCATAGCAATGTTGTGTGCTTGTCTTTTTCCAAACAACTGTCGCATCTTGTTGCGATAACATATCCCAGCAAAGATTTTCTGCAAAATTGCGAATATAATTCCACTTCTTCTGATTTTCATTGTTACTGGAGGAGTCATGGAGAGAAGTAAGGGGCGAAGTCCAGACAAAGAATCCACCAGGCTTTAAGACTCGATCGGCTTCAACCAACAATATACCATCTGTGTCCATTTTAGACATTTTTTTCAAGGGAAAAGAAGTTAGGGCGAGAAAATGGAGCTCCCAGCAGTATCCACATCCACATAAAGAAGCAACCTAGAGAAAAGTAAGTTTCATATTACTGAGCTTTTGTGAACCACACGAGTTTATGATTAGCCCAATCATCCAAATACTTTCTACTTTGAGAATTTTGATAGTGGTCTCATTTCATTTATAGTGTTATTGGGATTTTTTCATCCTAAAAGCTAGCTCATGAGGCAAGACATTCCCTTACACTTACTAATCAATACCCAGCCCTTTCAATTCCCACTGGGGGATAACCAAACAATTATGCAGATCGATATAAATATGTTGAATACGTAACCGCCAAAGAGGAATAAGACCTTGAAAGTTGAAACTCCTTTTACATCAAAAGAATAAAGAGTGATTACAAATTGGCAGCAAAATCCCTATTGGATCATTCGATCATCAAAACACATTATACCACATTGCACCAATGAAGAAGATTCAGAGAAAAATAATTCCAGAAGAGTTAATTTTAAGAAGCGCATATAATTATTAAATTATTGTAAAGCAGATACCAAATATTCTTATGAAATTATTAGAATAGCGTCTGGGTACCTTTCTGATCCCAGTCAACTCCACATCGTGCACAGTGCAACATATCAAAGGAGAGGGATGGATATGGCAATTGCTTTGAAACCAACGAACCAATCATTCCAGGAAGACCTCTTTCCAGAGTAAGTTGAACTTGACTTCCTGAGGCCTCATAATTTGCTATGCACACAGTCAATACATGTTTAGAGAAGAGATGTGCTCCAAAACTACCATAGCCACATCCAATATCCAAAATGGTCCGGACCTGGAAAGGAAAGAAAATTGAAAATCTCAATTGCAGCTGTATTTTCTATGAAGTTTAAGAAAATAAAAGCATTAGCCCTTTCCCTCCATGTAACATGAAAAGAATAAGAACAAAAATATTGGAAATATTGGAAAAAAATGTTGATATTAACCATGTATTAGTGGCATTTAACGTCATGATGTTATGGTAAGGAAAATGCAAAGCCATAATCCAACGTGCAGTAATCTAAAGTTACTTTGTTTATTTTGCATTGGAGAAGAGCATTTTCCTTTTATGTGAGTTTTCTTCTCTAATCCATTAACTTGATTAAAACTATATGACATCCAATAATTCATGAAGAATATGATTTTACCTTATCTAACTGTTGAAAACCCGACGCACATAAAAGCCTTAAGCTTCTAGATAATGGGTACAAGTATATCATGTACTCCAACACGGCCCCTCATGCAAAAGCTGATTTCGGACTTCAAGAGTGGACCATAATCAAGCCTTACTTTGAAGCGGGTCACACAGGAATATAATGACCCGATCATGGGATTCTAATAAATGCATGAAATAAATGAGGCTTCCCAAGATTTGAAATAGTAACATATGAATAAACTAGGAGGTGATACCATGTTGAACAATCGAAGGACCTAAAATCTTAAGCTCATAGGAAATGAGTCGAATATATATAATGATGCACTCTTCAACACCAATAATGTGCATTAATTATGTCCATGCATATCGGTAGTATAATCACTACATACCATATTTTCTTTTACTTACCTATAACATTACTCGACCAAAATAAAAATCATGCAAAGGAAAATTATAGGATTAACAAGCTAATATCATAAAGGGCCACTTACCCCAGCCCTGTTGAAGTTAGCCTCGTATTCTAAGCCCATCATTTCTGCAATTTGGTGTGAATAGTCTTCAACTCCGGCAAACAGGAGAGAAGCTGAACCAAAAGATATTTGATCATCCTCCAACATCATCATCCTGTAATGTGAACCCAAAAGAATCAATTTCACACCTTGCAGAAAAAACTGGTCTGATGCAAGTTGCTTAAGAAGAATGAATAGCCACTAACCTCTTTGTCAAGCTTCCGGAGGAAAGAACCTCTTGGGCAGTAATTTTAACATTGGGAAACCATATTACATCTCTGCCAGTAGGCCACCTTAGAGGAATTTTGTAGTTCTTAGGGGGAAGAACTAAACATCTCTGCTTAAATCCATGTCCACACTGACGGTCATACTCTTTGTTGTCAGTGTAGCCCAATGCAATATTTCCAGAAACGTTATAGCAAGGGATGTAATTTTCATACTCTTGTGAGCAAAATTCAGGTTCTTTGAACAGGGTAGAACTCAGGGTCAACTCTCCTAGATCTGATAGATCTGAAATGACTTGCTCCTGTAGCCATCGATAACCCCTGAAGATGTGGTCTCTTGACGTTGTTGAAATGGATGTCATCCACCAAAGAGACCCAAAAAGTGCCACAAAGACTACAAATACTAAACTACACCTTATAAAATGCAGGACCATATTCTGCCTCCTTTTAGAAACTCTAGAACTCAAGGGATTCACTCCAAAATCATTCCTCCGACTAGTACCATATTTTAAGGACTTGTCAGGAAAGAATAAATAAAGAATGGAACACAGAGACTGAACAGGAGCATATCGATCTTTATCTGCATCTACAGCCTCTGAGAGGGCCTCCATCTGAGAATCAGTGGATGCAAGATTATTGATCCGTCCTCCAGATGAACCACGGGGAAGTGGTCCTGCCATTCTTCAAACAGCAGCACCAAGCTAGAGAAAAAGAACAGAAAATTACTTTGACACAATGCAGAATGTGATGGGCGAACTGGCTTAAACACGGAAAGATTCCAAAAATCAACAAATCAACCACACAACTCTACTTGATCTTGTTAATTTCAACTCTTTTCAAACCATTTCAAACAAACTAAAATACAATGAAACACAAGCTCTGAGTCCACAAATCTCCGTTCTAATGGTCATTTCCTCATAAACTTCATGTGCAACAAACAAGAATCGGAAGAAAAAAATGTAACCAAATATTAAGACCAAGTAAATGCACAGTTGAATGAAGTACCTTGTAACACATAACAAAAATCACTATATCCAGACCAACCAACACATCATTCGAACATAAAGCAAATAAACAATTACAACAGTTAACACAAGGAAATCTCTAGTGGGGTTTTGAGACCTTAAAAAACAACAGCAAAATTGAAATGCACCCACCTCAAATGACATAAAGCAGCTCCTTTTAATGTCAATGGGGCTCTTTAAGCGACTTTGGTTCCTTTAAATAACAGAAGAAGAATATCAGTGTCCTTCCATTCAAGCTGGATTTTTTACAAGTCTGTAAATACACTTGAATTGAACGCCAATCCTAGATAGAAATCACACGCATATGGTTAATTTTTAAACATTATTTCCTAGACGGAAAGCCAACATGTGATTGTCGGCTGGCGTTTATGTTTATGTCGGTGGCCCTACTACTGGAGTGAAATGCATGGCCCCGGCTCGTGAAAGCAATTCCTTGGTGTCGGATCGGATCTTAGTTTGCTTGGTTACATTACGTTACATTAGAGATTTTTCTTTGCTCAAGTCATGTAAATGTAAATAATTGTAAAATTTACTAATTATAATTTTTTTTAATTAATATTAATATGTAAAATAAAGGTATTGAGTTATAATTAAGTTTTACAAATATAAAAATACCCTATTAGACTCTGTTGGTATATAAACAATATTATATTATTATATTATAAGTTTTCTTATTTTTTAACAAATTCTTTTTTATTTTTGTTATAAAATTTACGGTATCTAGAATATTATAAAATCTAAGTAAAATTGATATACACAATCCAAGCTCAACTATAACAATAGTAAAGAGAAAGAAAGGAGAGAATGAATTTAAAATCAATAGAGCAACGTACACAATAAAGTATATTTTTATTTATATCTAAGTAGTCATAAAATCTTCTTTAAGGTTGGCAAGACTAAAAGAGATTCATCCTAAAGTCCGGTAATTCGATTAATCATTTGACCCGTCTTAAAAAATTAATTCGGGTAACTAATTTAAATAATTCGATTAATTTAAACTGGATAATAAATTATTTAATATAGATACGGATATGAGTATTCAATATTTGAACCATCCAAATTAATCAAATACTTTTCATATTATTTACTATATTATTTATAGAACTGAATTACTTACTTAATCTATCCATTGGCCCATATCCAACCAATTCATTCAACCGCACTCCGCCATAGATAGAGAAAAAAAGCCGTTTCAACTTGTGTCATGGAAAAATCACGGGAAACACAATTTATTTGACCGCTTGTGCGGACTCCGTTAATTCATTTAAATTTTATTCTTGCGAACGTACTTTTTAGGCAGGGATACTTAACGCGTTAGCTACAGTACTGTAGGGGTCAATACGCACAGCGCCAAGTAGTTATTCTATTTTGGGTAATAAAGAATTTTTTATTCTTAATTTTTGGGTTCAAGAATTCTTATATAATTTGCTTCACGGCCTGATGGTCGGTGTAACAATATCGACAGAGTAACCTTTTCATTCCCTCGAAATAATACATTATTGAAATAAAGATCCCTTGATTTGTATTAGAATAATTCTAGTCAGTTAACCGAATTCGTAACTCACTTGACGGCCCTGTGACTTAGACGGGCCGGCCCGAGCCCAACAATTCACGGGTCGATCTGGGCCGCTGAAACTAATTTTTAGGCTCTGGCCCAATCACATCCTTAACCCGGGCTGACCGGCATAAAATTTGAAATTTATGTTTTTTCTGAAAAAATAATTGATATATATTTCTAGATCTAATTAGAATTACGGAAACGCTTGAAGTTTTATACATTATATTATATAAATTACTTAATTAAAAAAAATCAAGTTATTCTTAAAAAATAAACTTAAATTGTGTAAAATAATAATTTTATTAATATTGACTGTATACACCGCGTGAACATCTATGTTTCACTAAAACTTCTTGTGGGGGGAAAGAGTGAATAAGTACAAACTACCTGAGAACTAATTACATTTCATGGATTAGTATGAGTCTCATCTTCAACTGAAGTGTTCTCGTTCGAACTTTGTCTTTCACATTCCATTTTATCTTGTTTTCTTTTGGATTTAATGATCATATTCGATCTGTAATTACTCGTCCACTTGTAGAAAAATCAGACTCGTAAGCAGTTGTAGATGCTTACGCAGTTAGTAAATCACGAGTTATCATAGATTAATTCGAAATTATGCAAGATTATACACGAAATATCATTTTTTCGCTCTCTCTTTAGCCCTATGTCTTTTATCCCCCTTTTAAAAAAAAATATTCTTCCCCTGGGATTGCCTTTGGAAACCGGAGTGTAGGGATTCAAAATTGTCTGAACTCTAGCTATTTTAGACCTTATTAGTCCGTTCTTGCAAAAGTAGAAAAAAAAATGAAAATGTCGTCTTATTCAAAACCCCGACTATGTAATGTACTTTATCTGTTGGATTACGGACAATGAGATAATGATTTTTTTTCCTCCTTCCACCAAGACAATATATCAAAATTATCACGTTCGATATAACTATTTGTAAATATAAACTTATTTCACTAAATGACGAGGTTGTTGTAGGGACATTTTTCTTGGCTTTATTTAAAATCCGAAAGGCCGAGCTTTCGCCTATCGGGGAGTTGCGTTGTTGGAACATGTTGTTTTTCTTTTATGTACCTTTGGTAAACTCTGCAGTAATATTTGTTTGACTCTTGGATCTATAATTGCTGCCAAACAAAATAATTTGGGAGTCGGTTCCCAGTACTTCTTGAATTTTGTCTCCGTTGGGGAATTATAGTTTGAAATATGTCTCTATACTCGTATGCTCTCTCTAGCATGAAATAAGTTGAATTCCAACGTGTATCAACATCCAATAAAGGTTTTTTAGCCCTTATACCATGTTGAAGACACAACCGTTTATAAGTTGCGCTTCTAGGTCCAGATGTATTAATAGAAAATGCTAATTATTTAATTTTATATACAATATTACAGATTTCAAACATTCTTTCACAATTAAATTCATTATATGATATGCATATATAATATGCAACAATTCACCACGTAAAATATGACTCATTATATGATATTACCAGCATTATCAAAATTAATTGACATAATTTTATCAGATATACTGTACTCGTGTAAAGTAGCATTATCAAAATTAATTGACATAATTCAGCTTTTGACTTTTTAGCTTAATTGTAGACAATTTTAAAGTGATCCCAACAAGGAGCGGAAGTTATGAGCTTACCTATACCTCTACGTTTTTTTCCCCTATTACATGCCACTTCATCATCGGCTGATTCCAGATCCATCGTTTTGCTCTCCATTGTTGGTGGTAGATTTACAACTGTATCATGAGTAAAAACATGAACATAAGAAGTATTATTGAAAATAACATCACCTGTTTGTTGCATATCTTGTCGCCAGTTATTTTCATTATAAGTATTGATATTGTCCCATTTATTTGTAGGATTCCAACCAGAAGCATTTGGAAATTCACCATCCATAAGAAATATGAGAATATAAGACATGATAATATGAAAGGATGAGAAATATAATATTAACTCAGATTGTTATCAAATGAATTTGTAACTAAATTTTTTACAATCAATCTATTTATATAGACAAAAAAAAAACACCACACATATAGCCATCAGCAAAAAAAAAATATTATTATTAATTGACTTGACGATACGCTTACACACACTGTTGAAGAAAAATAAATAATACAAAGGGATGTTATACGGGAAAGAGTGGAAGCGGGTCCTAAAAAAAATTATAGTCATAGCATAATTTAAAAACATTTATGTGCTTATATTAATATTATTAAAAACTATTATGATCAATCGAAAAGTATTACATATTTCTTAAAGCTCCAAGTTGTGTTTCCACAAATTTTTCAGAGAAGGCTCAACCAAAGTTTTCTTCGCTATTCTTGATTCCACAGCAAGACACGAGCATGGGCACGTACACTTCAGAATTCATTCTCACCACAATATTTTTCTCAAAGACTCGTTCATCTGAACGATGTTACACGACTCAGAAGCTCAGCAAAATTCGAAAGAGAAATTTCAGAGAGAATAATTTGGTCTGAATTGTGATGTTCCTAATTGAAGGCACCAATGGTCCTATTTATAGGATTATGACAGGCCATCAAGGGGGAATAAAATCATTTTTAATTATTTCAAATAAAATCAGAATCAAACGATAAAATAAAATCATTGTTTAAATAATGTAATATCTAAACTAAAAAAAATTTGATTTTCTCTTTTAATTATTTCAAATAAAATCAGAATCAAACGATCAAATAAACTCATAGTTTAAATAAGGTAATATCTAAACTAAAAATATTTGATTTCCTTTTTCAATTATTTCAAATAAAATCAGAATCAATCGATCGAATAAAATCATAGTTTAAATAAGATAATACATAAACTAAAAATATTTGATTTCCCTTTTAATTTTCTATTTTAATTATTTCAAATAAAATCAAAATCAAGCGATCAAATAAAATCATAGTTTAAATAAGATAATATCTATACAAAAAATATTTGATTTTCCCTTTGATTTTCTCTTTTAATTATTTTAAATAAAATAAAGAGTAAAAGAAAAATCAAATCAAATCATATTTTGTCGGACATCTTAACCGTACAGGCACACGAGGCCTGCAGCCTCGTGTCCTTTCGTAGCCGCGAGTCCAGCCCGATGGCCCCCCAGGCTGATCACGTATTGACCGGCTCAGCCTTAAAAATAAACTTAATTATTTTTCATCCTAATTGTTTCTCGGACATTTTATTTCGACCAAATAAAATAAAATATATTTATTTAATTCTCAAAAAAAACATTTTACGAAAAACCTAAGATTTTATCATTTCTTATTTCTAATTTCTAATTTCTATCTGATTTTCAACTTGAACTTCAAATGTGTTTCTGAAGACTTTGCATTTGCTATTTAGCATAATACTTTGAGCTAGCGAAAGAACCTACGCACAAATATGATTCAATCTCCTATGATCATAAACGAATCACACGATACACATGTACCTTTCAGTTTTAATCAATTACCTCGTCATTATTCCACTAAAGATGTGAAGTTGCACTATCGAATCATATAATATAAATTACAACACTCCTTTATTAGTCTTGCTCCATGATGTTGTAGCAAGTTTATCCCCATATGATATCCATTATCGACTTGAGGCATTTCCGTTCTATTTGTTACATTCTCGATCATATTTATCGTTTGT
>JAYMTC010000607.1:0-11255 GCA_036897605.1 Melianthus villosus
AGTATCTATCCTTAATATTTATTATATATTATATAAGAAAACATAATATTCTAACACTTAATACAATATATTATGTTTCATTATTTTCTAACACTCTGTTATATTATGCTTCCTTATATTTTAAGACTATTATATTATTTTTCCTTATATTCTAACATCTCCTCAAGTTGAAATGTCCACATGACAACTTACACCTGTCGATTAAGCCTTCAATTAAATCCACGATTTCGACCGAGCTCACGACTTCCCTTAAAATAAGTGGCAAGTCAAACGCTCCTACCAATGGGGTTTACTTGAACACTCCTCAGATATCATCATCAATACAACCCGAGTGACTAGGTTTCATTTGGCTACAGCTTCTTTGCAGCACCTCCATCGGGTGCTGCCCCTTTGTAGGACCTCCACTGGCTCCTGCCACATATAGCACCTTCACCAATTGCTGCCTCATGCAGCTCCTCCGCCGGCTACTGTCTCATGAAGCTCCTCCGCCGACTGTTGCCTCATACAGCACTTCCACAGGCTACTACCTCATGCAGCACATACGCCAACTACTACCTCGAGAGATTCGTGTAGGAATCGCGATTCCAACCGAAAAGACTCGCGAATTTCCAGAAACAAGAGTCGCGAGTAGAGGAGGGAGGCGGGCTGTGGCTGAGAGGGAAGGGCATCGACGGAGAGCAGCAACAGAGTCACAGTGGCTGAGAGCAACTAATGAATCTTTTAATTTTTAACGATTCTCCATTCCCACACCCGCTTCGTGCAACTAAACTAATACCTCATGCAGCACCTCTGCCGACTACTATCTCATGCAACACCTTTGCCAGATTTTATCTCCTGTAGCACCTACACCGACTGCTACCTCACACGGTTATCCCAAACATGGGTGCATATAACTTTCAAGTCAATGATCAAAACTATAGGTTCTGATACCATTTTAAGAAAGTAAACATAATGAGAAAGAATACAACAATTTTAGTAATTCGTGCAATAAGTAACACGATAAGACAGATATACATCTATTAGTAAATATATTAATACGATTTATTATATGTTAATACATATTTATTATGTATATTAAGATGTATTAAGATATAATTAGACATGTCAAATTGATTAATCTTATTTAAATAAGTTTTTATGACATATATTTAAATATGATATTTCAAAATTTATTGGGCTTGACACGAAACACGACAACCCGTTTTGCAACCCATATGCCTACGTCTACGAGAATCTTATATATTCATCAAAAACATCGTCTCAACTCAACTTATTAGAATGACATAGTCATATATTTATAACCACACATGTTACCTAATTTATGATATATCATTAATACATTGTATTATAAAACATAATATTCTAACACTAAATACATTATAGGGCTAATTGCAAGACGTGCCATTCAACATATAGCAGATTGCAAATTATATCTCTAAACTTATAAACGCTCATTTATACCATTGAATTTATCGAAAGTTGCAAATAGTATCATTCCGTCTAAATCGTCCCGTTAAATTAACTAATTGCTGACGTGACTGTTTTTAGAAGGGGTAAAACTAGAGAAAAAATTGAACGATTCCTAATTTATCCCCTTTTTTCTCAGCCCTTCTTCCTTCTCCATTTGAAGGATTCCTAATTTATCCCCTTTTGAACTTCGATCGGTATTTTTGTGCCAAATGCTACATGGCTATTTTGAACTTCGATTGGTATTTTTGTATCCATATTTAAGTCACTAAACAGATTCCGCTTACCAGTACCACTTCCATTTGCAATTTTTTCTGAAGCTTCATAAGATGGACATTCAGTACATGAAATGTTGTCCACCCAATTTTTTGAAGAGGTAACATCCAATCTAATCTCAGATAAATTTCCTTTCGTAAATCCAGTATTATCATGAGACCGTGCAACACCCAATTCGCAACCATCAGAAATTACAATTTCGGAAACCACATCACCATTTGAACTTGCACCCTTGGGATTAGAAATCAAAGCATTCTGGTTCTTCTGATCATTTACTTCAGTTACTACCCTTTTCGTCTCCCTCGTTCCTGAACAATTAGGTAGAGAAGATCCATGGCCACTACGACTCTGAATTCTATCTGCCGACCTTGATCAGACAACATCGCGATTCGATCTGGACCTGTTCCTTCGAGCATAAGGGCGAAAGATAGCTGAATCTTCTACCTTTTTGGCGCTTTGACTTCCATCCTTCTTGGATGATCATTCGATCGAAGATTGAGACAAGAGAATATTGGAATATTGGAATGGAGAGAGAGAGAGGTGGTTGGGGAGAAATGGAGAAGGAAGAAGGAACGATTGAGAAAAGGAGTAAATTAAGGGTTACTATTTGCAACTTTATATAAATTCAGGGACATAATTAAACGTTTCATAAGTTTAAGAATATGATTTGCAATCTGTTATATGTTTAAAGACACGTTTTTGCAATTAGCCCTATAGTATATTATGTTTGATAATATTCTAACACTTCATTATATTATGTTTTTTTTTTGTATTCTAAGGCTATGTTATATATGCTTCTTTACATTTTAAAAGAGAGCAAATATAGTTGCTTCTAACATTAATCAACTATACTTCATATAACTTGTATTCAAGAGGACCACTTAGATTTATGCATTCTAGGCATAAAATAGTTATGAGAAAAAAATGTGTTTCATAAAGTATTCTCAATCAAATGCATCAAAATCAAGGTATTGATTACATAAATATATGTAAAATGTTCACGTAACAAATAACCAAAAATTAAAATAGTAAGCATAAATTAAAAATGTGTCAAGACATAGATCTAAATACTTCACCTTTATCGAGCCAAGCATATCATTGTCCAACTCCACATCAGTAATATCAGTCCCTGACTGAAGGTTGGAACGGTCAAGCAATTTCATAATTGCAGTTTCATCCCACACAATTTTATTGCTTCCTTCTGTACATTTATCCTTGTACACATCCCCTAGACTACCAGACCTCTTTCTCTTATGTTCTCTACCAGGTACTGCCTCATCTTTACTGATATTATCGTCATCTACATCTTTCCCATTCATTCTAGGAGAATCAGTAAAAAGTTCCTCTGTTCCCCATCTAAGAATATCTTCGACTTCCTTCTGAGATCCAGATTTATTGACAAACAGCTGATCAAGCATCAGCTTCTTCTTCGCAAGCTGCAATATCCGCTCTTCAACACTAGCACGAACAACAAGCCGATACACTAAAAGTCTCTTGGCCTGCCCAATTCGATGTGCACGATTCATCGCTTGGATATCAGCATGAGGATTGAAATCAGAGTCATAGATAATGACAGTGTCGGCTGTTGCTAAATTGATGCCAAGACCACAAGAGCGTGTTGACAACAAAAAGACAAACCGACTTTTATCTTGGTTAAAGCGTAAAATTGCTGTTTGGCGATCCGCAACTGAAACAGAGCCATCAACTCTCTCATAGGTCTTAGGCCCAAACTCTATTGTCAAATAATCCTCAAGGATATCGAGAAGCTTTGTCATCTGTGAAAAAATAAGGACTCGATGCCCTTCCTTATATAAAATCTTGAGCATTGAATGCAAAAGAGTCAGCTTGGCTGAAGCTTTAATACGCATTTCATGAAGGAAGTCCACTGACCCAGAATCAGGCTCAGTGCCAGGAATAAGATACGGATGATTACACACCTTTCTTAACTGCATCACAATGTTTAACATTGATTGCTGTGCAACCCCTTTCCCAATATTTCGTAGTATATGATAGTTCTTGGTTAGCATTGCACGGTAATATTCCGCTTGGATGGATGACAATTCAACAGGAACCATTCGTTCAGTCTTGGGGGGTATGTTTTGCATTGCATCCTTTTTCAGCCTTCGGAGCATGTGTGGAGCAACAAGTTTCTTTAATTCTTCTACCTTTTCTGCAGTAGTAAGATCATTGAACTTCTCTTCAAATGAAGATAGAGAAGGAAAGGAAGCTGGCTGTAAGAAATTAAGCAAGTTATACATCTCGCCGATGTTGTTCTGAAGAGGGGTACCTGTCAACAGTACACGGTGTTGGAAAGAGAATGAATTGAGCAAGCTGAAAAGTTTACTTCCTGCATTCTTCAGGCGGTGGCCCTCGTCAACCACAAGAACTTCCCAAGGAATTCCGCGCAGATGAGAAGAATCAACAAGCACCATTTCATAAGTAGTTAAAAGAACATTAAATTTATAGGAATACTTTCTCCTATTTAACTCATTTGGATTGCTGGCATGCCATTCATACTGTCGGATTATTGCTCTTGCTTTTGCCCACCCATGATACTCCACAACATTCAAGTCTGGAGCCCATAATGCAAACTCTGCAAGCCAATTAGGCATTGTGGATAACGGAACCAAAACTAAACATGGCATAGCAACCCTGAACTCGAAGTATAGAGATGAAATAAACGCACACGCAGATACTGTTTTCCCAAGCCCCATCTCATCAGCAAGGATCACATTTTTGGACTTATGCCAGCATTTACGTAACCAGTTCAAAGCTTCAAGCTGATGGGGAAACAATGAACCTCCTTTCATCTCCACAGGTTGCTCTGTGAGAGAAACAATCTCATCTTGCTGAAAAGCATTTTTCCCCCTTGTTGAATCATTCTTAGCAGCATCATTCTCCAATGTCCTCTGCTCAAATTTTCGGAACAGATCTATTGCATGCAAAGATTCTTTAAGCACAGGTGCATCTAATCTTTCCCAAGTGCACTCATCATAAGGTAGACCAGTCCATTTTATAAAAGCTTCATCCACGTATTTGGAACTGCGGAGAGCAATCACCCGCTGAGGCTGTTTCCACCGCTCCTCACAAATATTTATCACTAATATTCCATACTTGGCCTTGTAATTATCAAGTTTTCTCTTTGCCAGAACTTTAAGCTGGGATTCCGAAATCCAAGTATTATGTAGATGAGACTTCCCTACCCACTTAACTAAAAATTCATACAGTACTTCCTTTTCATTCATACATGCTAATTCAGCAGTGGGCTCCATATCTGTTTTGGGACTGTTATTCAATCTCATTTCGGTATCTGCTTCTTTTGTGTCCTTAATTTCAAAAGAAACCTGTGCTTCACAAGTTTGTAGAATTCCCTCATTCTCCTGACCTCTCAATATAACATCAGTATCTTCATGTATTACCTTCTCCTCATTGCTTTTTCTTGCAACTTCTGTGGTTACAGCAGATCTATCACAATCTTTATCATTTCTAGTCAAATCATCAGTTCCTTTGCTCAAAAAATCTGCTGCTACCTCTCTTTTAATTTCTCTAGAATTAGATATTTTATATACATGTATCATTTCCAATCTGCTTTCCTTCTTTATTCCTTCTTCCCTACCATAACCGTTGGTATTATTCTGATATTCACTCTGATTCCTGGTGGCATCTACTTCACAATCGGTGTCACGGACAGAAGTTCCTTCTGATAGTCTGTTTTGGTTTTCCGGATTAAGAAAATCATCAGAACGCTGGTCATCTGAAACTGTAACTGATATAGAACGTGAAGATGCTCTGTTATTGCCTTGAATCCGACACCCCAGAACCCGATCAACCTGTAACATAGTTGGTCGGTAGCAGAAAAAGGACTAGCTTTATTAATTATGAACAGCAGAAGAGATCATCATATATCTAGGATAGAAATGAAAAAAACTTCATAAGTTCTATTATAAAAAGTTTAAATACCTGCTGAGTTATGGTGGTGCAACCATCTTCAAGCAATGGTGATTCAACTACATGACCACCTGTATGTACCTCATACAAAGAGTATGCTACTCCCTCAGTATGCTTCTGCACCAAAACAGATATAAGCATGTAACAATCTTGTACAGAGAGATGCAGGCTACATGAATCCATCAGCACACAGATTCATCAATTCATTATTTATGTGCTACCATGACAATAATCTGCAGGTAAACAGAAAAAGAAAGAATATTCCAAGATGAGGAATATAGAGCTCCTAAAAAAGTGATCGGGCAAGTACATTATTGAGTTCTCTACATCCAAAAAATTAAAACAATTCCTTTTATAATTTATGTTACTAAAGAAGTTTAGCAGTGTAGTGATAATATGAGGAAACCAAAGAGTGGAATAGAATTTGATTATTAGGATTTCTAAGAAACGAACCTTACAATTTGACACACAGTTCAAAAAGTTATTTCAATTCGCGGCTTGATCATAAATTTGACTACTATGTCCAAGTAGCATTGCCAACTACCATCCCTGTCCCAAAAAGGTGGGGGTTCTATAACTTGAATTAAATAACAAATCCACCGCCCAAAAAGGTAGAAAATATACCTCGTCTTTTTCCTGGGCATCTAAACTCTCGGTTGCAATGACTCCAAGGTTAAGCTTTCCTCGTTTCTTCAGTCGTATACTCGTTCCATGGCGTCCAGCATTTGCTTTGGCTCTGCTACTTTTAGAAATACCAGTACTGTTTTTTCTACTCAGAGCTCTATGCTTCTTTTTATTGTTATCAGTGTTGCCTCTGTGCTCGCTTTTTCTAGCTTTCATATAAATAGCATCATTTACAGGAGCTAATCCATTATCAATATAAAAGTCAAGCTTTTCATCAGGAGCTCTGTCTGGTTCAAAATTCACAACTTTCAAAGAACTAGACAGGATTTGCTTGGCAGGAGAGTTTGATTTCCAGTCTTCAGGTGAACTGACTTGATCAGGTTTATTTTCAGTATCAACATTGATGCCTGATGAACTACCATCCAAAAGACCCATAAGGGATGGAGGATTTGGTATGGTGCTGCCAGATGCATCTACCTTATAGGGATCTGATTTATTTTCAAAGGATTTTACTCCGCGAGTGGTAACAGATTTACCTTTGCTAGCGGATCTTTTCTTTGAAAGGATGGGGCTTTTAAAAATAGGGGTAAATTTGTCATTTGTCGACAAACTAATTCCAGCCTTAGCTTTTCTACTTACAAGTTTCGTTCTTGCTCTCTTTGAAATTGAATCTATATGGTTTGCAGGCTCCTGAGAGTGACTCTTCTGACAGCAATTTGAGCATTGCCACTTCCCCATTGGAATGCGCTTTAAAAGATAAATTACACAATAAACAATTGAAAACAGAATAAGTAGAAGTGTTAAAATAAACAATTTAAGGGTAGTATAGCACTGCTGAAATCTTTTAAAAGATGCTAGCTTCATAGAGCTGTTCGGTGACTACGAACTAACACAGTAAAACAAATTTGCCAAAAATAGTAGCAAACTTCTTACAAAAAAATGACTAGAATGATGATAAGTTTAGTTTATCATGGAATAGAGAAGTACCAATTGTAAAGCAACTGTTTAACTACTTTCGAAAATGAAAACACCTAAAAAGGATAAGCATTTGTAAATACACAGTTAGTTTTAGCTTTTCAGTAAAGTAAAAAGAAACAATAATGTAGTTGCAAATATAGTGCTCAAGTAAAGATATTAGATGTCAAGTAAAGATACCTTTAGTCTTGTTGGGAAAAGGAGGAGAAATACGAACAGAGAAACAGATATATTAGATGTCAAGTAAAGATACCTTTAGAGGTGGATTAAGACATTGTAGATGATACGTCTGAGGACAGCTATCACAACACAGCAGGTTGCCACCGAGATCACAGATAACGCACTCATAGTAATACTGTCAGATATTGATCAAAAGTTACAGGGAGATATTTAATGAATAACTGTGTAAAAGGAAGACTAGTTCAATGCCATGCTTTTAACAACCCCACATATAGAAGAAGTAGCAAACCCTAGCAAAGAATTAATATCAGATGATGACATCAGAAATGGGTGATCAACTGTCTATAATAAAGTACCAAAGACATATGCAGAAATAGCTTCCAAAATGATAGACAGAGCACCACAACAATGCATACAATATAATTACATAACATTTAGTTTCATAGTGGGTCAAATAGGAACTTGCTTATCAATCCTCGTGAGTCGCATGACAGAAAGAAGAAAACTAGATAATTGAAACTGGAGATCCCTTAGTACAATACATAAAATGAAGTACAAAAGTAAAAAATATATACCACGTTACATGCGTGCAAGAATAACAGAAACCAAAAGATTTGTATCTTACTTTACAAGCTTTTGTACAGCTCAACATGTAACTCCACATGAAGGAAGGATAACATAAATCAAAAGTCATGATTGCTGACAAAAAATTATCCTAGAGGGCATCGACGATCTTATTTGTCATGAGAATTAAACCAATAACCCCTACCATAATCATAAAGCGAAGCATTTATGAAAATTATTATCACTAAGTTGTTGCATTGATGATAAAAATCCATGCAGTTGCTATATGATAACATGCTAGTTAGATCAACCAGGAGCCACCACCACTGAAAGTAATGATAATATGTGCAGAAGCATTACTTACACAAAGGAAAAAAATACATAACAAATTTTAGGGCGATAAGAATTAGATAACTCATAGAATGTTGAGGGGCATAAGGCAACTCACCCCATCATGTCCTTTCTTCTTGGATGACTCTTGATCAGTACTTATTTCACTATGAAGCTTGCTCTTTGGTGAAGGCATTGTACTTTGAGTTTCTAAGTCTATTCTGTTGTCATCTTTGGCATTGGAATGCTCTGGACCAGATGGAAGCTTTCTCCTTTTCTGCTTCAAAACCCAGTTTCGGTTAATCATTTTAGTAGTTATCGAACCCCCTTCCTCCATCTTTCAATTGTCCGTCTTTCTCGAACAATTGTCACTAGAAAGTGGCTGTAAAATGTCAAGAGATATGGACAAGTTGAGGGAATGCGAGTCTCAAACCAGCAATCTCAGCTTCAAATAAACATCAAAAAATTCTCGGAAGGTACTTGGTACTCATCAAAATGCAACAAATTGTATGTGCAAAAGTATCAGTATGTACATATTCAGATTAGGGAGACAATCTGTGGGCAATGAAATTAAAAGATGAGAACTTCTCTCCGTACTATTAGCAGTTATGGTACAAGGAATTTTAACAAACTACAGGAAATAGACATTTCTTGAAAAACAATGAATAAGGAGCCTCTAAATGGTTGATTTGTTTCAGCTATGTTCTACCTGACTCGAAATATGCTGTGACACAAATGGCAAAAACTACAAGCCAGCACCAAATTCTTTTACCCTTGAGACATGAGATATTGCATTTTGTAAATAAAATGCAGTTCATATGCCAGGACGTACTCCCAAATTCGGGTTTATTCCAAGAGATATATCAAGGAGCCAAGACCAGTTGAATGAAGCTCCTACAATTCATACCCAGATAAACATTTTTTTCATACTGATCATCGTATGATTCTCCAATCACTCAACAAGACAAGAGCAGTAAAGAGTGCACTTAAAACTTGCTGCACCGCACCAACAAAATTGAATGCCAAACAGGTTTGTATATATCCTACACTACGACATAGGCCAAACAAGGCAACATAATACAATAGGTATGTCTACAAGAGAGAAGCTATCATATTTTAATAGGTATGTCTACAAGAAAGAAGCTAGCATAGACCAAATAGGGCAACATAATTCAATAGGTATGTCTACAAGAAAGAAACTGTCATATTTCAATAGGTATGTCTACACGAAAGAAACTCTCATATTTCAATAGGTATGTCGACAATGTTAGATTAATCCAATGTAATACCCACTTTTCTCTTCTTCGACGACTTTTGTATCATTCTCCCGGCGTGTAGCACGGGCAGAGTTGCGAGTTCACATAACATGTGGACCAAGCACAAGATTTGGTAATCAATTAAGGACATTTAATTGAAGGACATTTAAATTGTGGAAACCATTTCAATTTGTACACCTAACAGCTAATCATCAAATGTCCAACCAAATACCACAAAATGTATCCAAACATCAGTAATCAGATTATAAGAGCTTAAGCATGCATGTACATTCATCAAAATCTAAACCCCATAACCTATTTCACCAACCATTTAGCTTAAAACTTACTTCAATATCCAATTGCCAAAAAATCAACATAATTGAACGAAGCAAGTGAGTATAAACATGGAGAACAAGTTAATCAGCATAGATTGGAAAAAAAATGACAAACCCCCATTAACAAATCCAGGGAGAGGAGCCAAAAATATGAAAAAGGACAGTACCCAGATGGATTAAGAAGCATACCAATCTTGTACGGGGATCAAATATCAATCTGCAACAAGATTGAGATAGAGAGATTGACAGATACAGAAAGTAAAGATACAAGGGAGATTAGGGCATAGAAGCAAAGAGGATGAGATATACGAGAAAGAGAGAGAAAGGGGAAGACATATAATGAATAAATAGAGAGAAAAAACAAAAATTAAAAGTCATTTTTGTTTGAGAGAGAGTGAGAGGCATAAGATACGGATTCGCCGGGGTTACACCCTGACACGGCAGAGGGGAGATATATAGAGCTGTTATTGTTGTTCGATGTTGAACCCCCATAAATCACCTAACCACTTGCATCTGTCCACGTGGCATTCGTCCGACTCGTGTATGTATGTATGTTCACTCCCTCCTCTTTTTCTCTCTCTCTGCTACTCCTAGAGAGAGAAACAGTACAACGCGGTACTAACGTTCAATCCCACCCCAATCAATTTGCTTTCTTTCTTGGAGTGTCTTTTTTTACTTTTATATTTCACAATACGTTTCCCAAGAAAAAAAAGTTATGTTTATTAACTTCAACAAACAGGACTTAGATAAAACTTTGAAGATGGCATGCTTTGCCACTCCAAGATGTTGTAACAAAAACAAGAAAATTAGCTCCATCCGTGGATATAACCTATAGGGAAAAAAGATGGCTCCTTCCTTTTACGAGCAATGTGAGAGAAAGAGCAACTTATTCTACTTATTTTCATGCAAAGTTAGTTACTTATACTTAAATTAGACGTTATTTATTTTGACATCCAATTATTCCGTTTGTTATTTTAATTAGTTAGTTATTAGTTATTTCATAACTTTCAAAGGATTCTAGACATAATTTACTGGATTATCATAACAATAACACATATGTAAAATATGATATAATTTATTTAAATATTCACCCATGATTTTATAAATTCGTATAATATTTATTATATCATATTCTACTTAGTAATGGGAATGGGACGAGATAAGATGGGATTCGACTTTCTCATTCTTATCTTATATTTATTTATTCATTTTCATTCCCGTCACATTTTCACGATGGAAAATCAAGAGCATTTTCATTCTCACTTCGTTACAATATTCCCATTCACATTTTCATCTCGCT
>JAYMTC010000608.1:0-11250 GCA_036897605.1 Melianthus villosus
ATCAATTAAAAGTTCGATTTTATCTGAACTACTCATTTTCAAATGATATCCAAATTGTTCACAAATATTCATTTTTTCAGTAAAAATTTTCTTATAATTTAATCCATAACAATTTTCGCATTGAACCCACAAATGCTTGTATTTTTTAGTTAGATTGGGATCATTAGAACTTTCTCTTATAGTTAAATCACTACTATTTCCCCGTTGACCAAAAATGTAACTAGAAATGTAATTGTCACTGTAATTGTCACTACCACTAAAAACGTTACTATCAATGCAGATTTGAGAACGAAGATACAATTAATGTAACTATTAATGTGATTATTCCAACTATATTTAGTATGATCTATGTAAGGATCACAGTGTGGCGCATTACTCTTCGACCCATTATTCAGATAACTATAATTCTGATAACTATAAGAGGAACTTTCTAGTTCACTCAGAAAAAAAATGATCACTGTCAATCACAAAAATTTAATTTTCAATATCAAAATATATGAAATAACTGTCTTTATTTCTATCCCTAACTAAAAAAGTGTCATCAGAGATGAAATTCTGAATGCCCTCGACGTTAACTAAACGATCAACATTATTGTAACTAGAATTCTCACTATTACTCAAATTAGGAATGTTTTTATTTGTATCATTTCTAATGGGACCCTCACTTGCATTGATATTTTCAATAAGACCGAGACTTTCCTTTGATTTACTTAGCCTACACCTGTATTCTAATTTCGTCTTAAAAAACATCGAATTGAACCACCATTTTTTCATAGAGCTTTCTTGCCCCTATTCAAATGAAAATACAATAGATGAATAGTCGTTCGATGAAAAATTATTTGCATATTTCATTTCATATCAGAATAAACATATATATCCAATTATTAGGATTATTAACTAATCATGATTTAGTATTGAAAAATAAAAATGCTTCTCGAATCCGCGTTGAGTATCGCTTATCTATGGATGATGGAATAATTCCCAATATTGGTTTCCCCGTGTTGTGTCAAATTCGCATCACAAAGAATTAGAATTAGATCTTATAATCTTAATTCTAATTTCAATTTCGTTAGAATGGAGTGAATTATAATTCTAGTATTTGGATGTATATATAATTATACAATAAAATAAAATATAATACCAATAATTAAGGGGTCTACTGGAGAAGCTTCAAACACACTTCTTGCTAGACATCCTTTAGAAATTTTGTATAATTAGGACAAATTTAATCAATTTTGTTTGCTTCACTCCATTATTCTTGTCATAAATAACTTGATTTATATTCCACAAATTTAAAAAATTAAATTTAGACATAAATAAACAATTTGAAGTAAGTAGATGTTCAAAGTTTTCAATAAATTTCCATACTCTCCAAAATAGACATTGACTTATGAATAAAAGTTCGATGATTCCTTTTCATTAATATTTGATTTTACTAGAACAATTGACTTTGTTTGTGTATACCTTGGTATAATGTAATAATTAAATAATTAAATAATTAAATAAGAAGGTACTCTAGAGTGTTCTTTGTTTTAATTGTGTATTATAAAAATAAATAAAAAAATTGGTGAAGCACATGTGTCTACATCTCACATTAAATATAAAATTAATTATATTTAAAGCGTGGAACGATAGAACTAACTCCTCCCAACGTTTATAAATATTATCCTTGAGGAACTATACATGAATGTGTTAGGGATGCAACATGACAATCTTGTAATGTAAGTTCATGTAGACTGCTTACGAGTTGACACGTACATAACATGTATGGAAGATCATACCAATAATATCTGATGCACCTTTTGACAATTTACACTGTGCAGATATTAGCAGAAATCATGTCTGATACAGATCACTAGTTGATGGCTCAAATGATGCTTTCATTACTGCATAATGACATTCACAATTACTTGATCCAGGGAGTCCAACTACCACGGGTCCTGACATAAGCTTCACTCCTTGCTTCCAATACCTTTGATCTGAATACACATTAACATATTTGACTATATGTGAGCTTAATTACACTCCTGTTTCTTTTTCTCACTCGGAAAATGTTACACTGTGCATGACTTATTTAAAGTAAACCAAGCTAGTTTATTGTAAGAGCACCATCAGAACGGAACATACCTGGCCCCGTAGACACTATAACTGAATTCTCAGCATCCACCATCCAATCAATCCATAGTACGATTCCATGACATATTCCACGTTCATTAAATTCAACCTATAGAAAGCAGTCAGTTCCAGTAGGCAAGAAAAAGAGAGAGTATACAATAGTATGAGCACTTTTAGATTAATTCTTGTTAGAAACTAAAACGTACTTGCGACCCTTCAAATCTATCATCCATAGAGCGATACATATCTCCAACATAGACTTGGCGTTCAAGATGAAATAGAATCACAATCATTTATATTCAAGGTGAATGCATAATGGAATACCTTGACTTCTTCATAACATGGATTTAATGGTTTTGTGAAGCAAACTCCAGGATTGCAAATTTCTCACTTAGCTTCTGAAAGATTGAAACACCAAATTATTAGTATCAGTTCTAATGCAGAATGACCTTTTTTCTCAAATAAGGCCTTAATTTGAAGAATTTCACAAGCACTATTACCCTACTCTCTCCACACTGCCAGATAAAATAAGGTAGAAAAGGATTATCTTGTGACATGGGCAACTTGCCACAGGTCCCTAAGGTGTTATTTAAACTGAATGGTCAAAATCTTCGATCTTTTTAAGACACTGTCGGCTATTCCATAGATCCTGTACCAAAGGTTCGAAATCCCATGATTCGAAAAATAACAATATATTTCAAAAGTTGACTCTTTCTTTATATTTCTAGTGAATGTCTTGTTTGCTTCTTTTATATTTCTGAGAGAATGCATGGGAGGAAGGGGGATTTGTCTTAGAACAATACTTGCCGGCAGAGACATAGCACAAGCCTTCAGTATCCCTTTACAAGGCAATATTATTGCATCTTTTGAAAGAATAGGGTCAAGCATAGTTTGCTCCTTCCTTGCAACATACCAAACCAATGAAATTAAGTAAATGGGTAGATACACCTAGATTCAGAGTATTATTTTACAATCAAATTGATTCCCTTCTCTTTTACTGTCTCCTAGCATTACTTCATTACAAGTCTCTCCTTAGTATGAAAAATATATATCTAATTTTAACTATTGAGATACACCTAGACTTTGCTCATGAGTTCCAAAATTAACCAAATGTAATGATATACTACTCCATGACTAAAATAAGATAGTTTTTCACACAAAGTTGAAATATACATCAACTAGTGATATATATTGGAATGAAATAATGTTGATCAAATATTAAAGACTCGTACCAAAATCGCAAATTCTTCCATGGAAGCACGCCTTCACTCCCATAATAGAAGGGTTCCCTGACCAACAGATCAACCTACAAAGAACACGGTATCTCAATTCTGATTTATCTTTATTTAATTAATGATATATTGCATAATATCATCTTAACACTTACAAACTAAAATTGAATTATCCAAGAGAATACCTTCTTATCACAAGTATCTTGATTAGTCAAATGTGTTTTTCTTTTGGTTGGCACTTGAACACCATCCATTGAAAAACCATTAGCATCAGAAACAGATTGCAAATATCTGGCACCCTTTTCTCGTAGTCCCGGAAATAATGATATTATGTCCGATGTTTTCGAAAACTTTGCAATCAGAAGTGTTAGAAACACACTATCATCTGTAACAACACACAGTGAGGGAATTCTTCTCCGCAACTGCAAAGGAAAAAAAGTTATTCTTCAATGGAAAGGAGATACACAAATGACAAAAAAAACTAATGATTAAATGGCTTACGGTCCTTAGAAAAACAAATGAAAGAACTATACTTGTAATAAAAAAGATAGTAAATGAAAATTCTCCATGTTTCAAAATGTAACAAAGAAATTAGAAACCAAAGTGTGTTTGTGATAGAGAGAGAGAGAACACTTACAGCATTTCTCACAGCTTCTGACATGGAATTTCTCCATTCACAGTCACCATATATTGCAATTCTTTCAGGAGATAGGATGACTTGGAAATCTCCAGAATCACATTGCTGAACCACAGTTCCTGGGGCTTGATTTTTTATATCATACGAGATGCACGTATCAGTGTGAACAGCAGATAAATGAACCTCATCATCCTTGGATACTAGCATCCCTTTGCTTGGGACAAACTAAACACACTGTTTCCAGTGGTCACACCAATTCTGAGCTCCTAGTGAGGAGATCAAATCAGATTCTTTAAGTGCATGAGAATAAGATCCCAACTCAAACAATAGTCTTTATTTATGCTAAACTATGAATATGAACTAGAGATAGAAACTTATGGGATGTCCGAAAGTAAAAGATACGACACCTAATTTAAGCATTATAAAACCTTAGAAGTTTCACAATCATGTTGTTTTAGATCTTCTGCAGACAATTAAAATTCATTCCTCGGAAAGAGGTATACAGGGTTAACAAAAATTTGTTCATTATAGAAATGTAAAATAATATAGGTCAGAAGATTTTCAAATAGTAATACTTCACATCGAAACAAAACTAGAAACAAAAATTGAGAGCGACATCTTTTACTCACCTGTTTGACTTGGCAAAGTAATCCAGCTAGGGCCAGTGGAATAAAAGATTGTACCTTCTTGATCAAGCTGAAGTATCCACCTGGAGTCATGGACATACAAACTAGCAAATTATGTTAGAACAGAAAATAAAGTCGCAGAAAGTTACTATTACAGCCAAAAGCATTACCATGAAATTACAGCATGAATTGTACCACCTTGAGTTGCCATAACATGCAACTGAATTTCTTCATAACTGTTTGGACGCTTCCAGAAATCGACTTCAAAAATTTTGAAGGGTTCTGACAACTGCAGAAATCCTGATTTGAGTACAAAAGCTAGTCTATTGTAAGGAACTACTTGAATGAGGAATTAATGTCTTTACCAATTGTAATTCTTCTCCTAATCGTAATGCATCGCATATTGTTGGATCTTCACACTTAGAATAGTATTCAGCCCATTTGGGACCACATAAATGTCATCTGCTGCTTTTGCGTCATGATGAGATAAATCGTGCAACTTCTACAAGTATTCATTTTCAACTAGCTGCAGAACCATAGGTGGAACCAAAAGAAAGGCATTGATGAAACATGTGAGCTTTAATGGATGAAATCTCTCTCAACCTAGAGATTTCATAAATAATTGCTCGGTATGGAACTGTCAAAGGATTTTCCACCAAGATCGTGTCATGTGCATGTTGTAGAGTCGGAATGAGCCCTTCACCTAACAATTCTGAGTTCAATATCTCACTGACCTATAATTACAAAATGAAAAGCTTCACTGATTCAGTCAGAACACCAAGGCACACTAACACTTACTTAAAATGGTATTATTTCATGGAGTAATATCTCATCCGACGCCAGTAGTGTCGACGATGGTTCCTGTATTGCTGGAAATCCGTTTTCATAACATGGACACCTAGGAGAGGAAGCTATGTGAAACATACTTATATTGATTTTTACCACTCAAGTGCACCTTAGTGTTTCAGTGCATATATCTTCCTACCAAAAAAAGGGATCTAATAGACCAATTCATGATTGTGAAAATCAAAGAAAAAGATATATAAGTATAAGACTACAAATAATTACAAGAATATGTGCCTGTGAACTGATATCCACGCCAACTTTGAGCTCATCGGACCGCTTGTTAATGATATTTATATTCCTTCTCATACCATTAAGGTGAAGAACTTTCCGCATCAACTTCACCATAGGAAGGTAAGACTCGCATGCTGTTACCATACCCGGTACTAGATGTTGAGTTATTGTGCTTCATTGCACGTGCAGCCATCATAGATAGCAATCCAGTTCCAGAACTGCACAAAAATTATAAACTTTGATTCAAAAGTCATCACTAAGTGAATGCATTAAACTGATTATTGAACACACATCCAAATTTGTCGAATGCAATTTATTTCCCGAATGCAGTGAATTCTTGGACAGTTTTAGTTAATCTAATTAACCGAACTCATCATAACTCACTCTTCAAATTAGATTTTACATTATTTTGTAAGACACTTGTAATATCTGATACATTTCTAAACTTGTTTCTAAAGCCCGAAAGCATATACTGGACTATCCATCATTAATAAAACCTATCTCTAGTGCACATAGTTCATCTCAGACAAATGAATTCTATTATTCACCGTCAGAATGTTAAGAACATATTAATTATATAAAAAAAAAAAACAGAAATTTAACAATTGTAACTGCTTTGAAATTCAAAAAATCAATACCCAATATCAAGAACATGGCAAGGACCTGTCACAGTCTTGTCTATAGCTTCACGAAATGCTCTGTTCCTATAAGAATCATTGAGCATGTCCAAATATGACGTCGTTGCCAAAAGGGGCTAATGTGAAAACTCAGAAACTTCATTAGCTTCATCTTCTTCGATGACAACATACTCCGAGTTACCACTCAGCGGAATCTGAGTTGGAACGCGCGTTGAGCTGACCCAGAACTCATTTTCCGTGTTATCAACGAGTTAGAGCGAAGAAGGTTTATGGTTCAGGGAACTAAGTAACCGTTCGCTTATCGAACTGGCGGCTAAAGTTGAGTATCAACGACAGGTCGTACTTTTTAAACTATAGAGTACTGGAATGACATAATTGCCATTCGCTGAGCTGGCAAAATGGAATTGACAGAGTGGCGACCTTGTGGAATAATTGGAGTTGTTTTTTTTATCAATGGCGAGAAATTCCAGGAGCGAATCGACGAATGGTTCTTCTCCGATCTGGGAGACGGGAACGTCCCAGGCAAGCCTGTCGTTGAATAGGAACCCGTGGAAGGAGCGGTAGTGAAGAAGCAGAGAAGCCTCAGATTGAGCCTATCAGGTTGCCTTCTATTGAAGAAATTCGCGGCCAAGATATTTGGAACAACTACGCTGTTAGTAGTGTTGTTAGCGGAGTGATGGGTAATTGTCCTAACCTACTTATTTTTTCATTGGTGGAATTTTTGTCAATTTCTTCTAATACAAACAGTACTTATTACCCGTTAATGTTTAGATGTTTTAATTTATTTTCCTGTTAGGTTGTCTACAAAATATTTAAAAACAGAATCTCTTCACCAAAATAAGTATGTTCTACTCTGAAATTTCAATTTTTCGTTCACCTGTATAGTATAGTTCATATCTATATTCTATTAGTTTGCAAAAAATTGAGGTTTTACATAAGAATGAAAATAGGGTCTTGCTCTTTTAATGACCATTATCGAAACCTTTAGAAGATACATAATGTGTGAAGCAATGTAATCGAAATTTGCCTTAACAGACAAATTGTTAACTCCTTAGATGTATTAACCATCAGATTGAGCAATTAAATTGCCCAATATTAACAAAATTCACAATATTTGAAACATATAAGCACTTTGTAGTGTTGTTAACAGAGTAACAGGTACAACGGCCAGTAAATTTCTAACAACAACTAGAATGTAATTTTTGGCTGCTTGGTTTTGCCTACAAGACACACCCATAAGGAAGGTATTTTTACAACAGATCTTTAAAATCCCCTTTTTATCATTCCCCAGTATTGTACAATTCATCTGTCTATTATATTAGTGATAGAGATGGCTGCTACAGGCAAATGATTTGAGTTTTGTTTTAATGAAAATAGAGTAATCAGCTTTCGTTTTAGTTGCAGAAAACTATATTGTCTTAAATTTTAGTTTTTAGTTGACTTATCATTTTCTTTTAGTGCTAAAAGCAGTTTCATAATAAGATCCCATATGGTGATACTTATTAACTGATTTTATAACTACAATAAAGCAATGTTCTAGAATAGTGAATAACTTTGCAATATTGTTAGGGAAAATCATAACGAGCCAATCACAATTGTGGGTCTTTAGAAGGAAATGATGGACAATAGGTCAATTGAATAGCTCATAAAATTCATCTGATGAACAAAATAATAATTGTGTATCAACCATGGGTAAAAAAAATGATGCAACATTGAACGAAGTTGCAAGAGTAGTATAAGGGGTTCGTGAAGTGAACAAGACCAATAGATTAATATACTTTGATGTGTATAGTCTTTAACAAAACATCCTGCCTATCCTTTGAATACTCTATGCATACCAATCAAGTTTTTTATAACCAAAAACTAGGAACAATAACTAATGATAGAACATTAGAGTTTTCTGGTATAATGTTTTAAGTAGGGATATCCTATATTAAGTAAAAATACTTTGGGTAGTTCCTAAATAAGGTAATTTTAGAGGTGTGGTTATAAATATAGGACTATGATATTATATCAAGAGAGTTGAGTTGGTGTGTCAAATGAATATATGAGACACTCTCTTTTGAGGCAGGCTTATGTCGAACTACGTAAAATACTTGAGTTCATTCTCTTGCCTTATGTTTAGTTTCTTAATATGGTATCAAAGTCCAAGATTTTGATCATTTACCTGAAATTATGTTGTTCATGGGAGAGATCGGGAACTGAAAAAATTTATTGTTCACTGAAACTACTATTCATACCGTCGGAATTATCGTAGCAACGTCAGAATTACTATAGCTATTATAGAAAAAGAATAGAAAAAAAATTGGTATTTGGGGCGCCATGTTAGGGCAGCCGTGTGTTGGCGCAGGTGTGGGGCTTCGAAGGAATCCGTGTCTAGGTTTCGACGGAATTCGTGAGTGAGCTTCGAGGGAATCTTGTGGCTCAAGAGAAGTCATGTTCAATTGAGATTGATCGTCATGTTCGAATTATCACGTCGACATTTAAACTTAAAGGGGGTGTTAGGATATTAGAGCTTCCTAATGTAATGTATTAAGTATTAAGTAATGATATAATATATCAAATTCCTAAATAATGTAACCCTAAATATAAATGTATGGTTATAGATATAAGGCTATGTCATTGTATCCCTAGCGTTAAGTTGACGTGTTTAATAAATATATAGAGGTACTCTTGTGGAGGCTTAGTCGAACCATGTAGATCTTTCTTTCTTTCTTTTTCTTTGTGATTGGTTTCTTGAGACAATTCAAATTAAATTCAAAAGAACAAAGACTAACCTCATGGCTGCATCTTCAAGAATCCAAACTTCTTTCTCAAGAAAAATCCTCCTAATCAATTCCATTTTTCTCCTCCTATGTTTTCCCTTTAATCTGAATTTCAAAATTTCATAGTGGTGTCAAAGATAAGGGAAAAGTAGGGTCGGATTTAGCTCTAGTTTTTATTGAAAAAAAGTAAACAGATAACTCCATTATTCTGCTTGCATGTTTTTCCTTCATTCAAAATTTAAAAATGATGTTGAGGAAAGGGGGATGGGATTTAGCTTTCACTTCATTTAATTAAAAAGGTAAAATGAGTGTCAGAAGAATTTTAGTTTGTTCTAAGTCTCTTCTGCCTTTGTTGTTCAATTGGGGATTCTTGTGAGGGAGATTTGTCTAGTTTGCAGTATGATACTCTTGAGTGATCTACCCAATCAAAGGCAGCTTGATTATTGAACTTAGTTTCTCTGGCTGGCTTAGCTGGCCGATTTTTAGGGGCAAGTATGCGCACTATTATTTATATAGGTGATACTATGTTTTGCATTGATCAAATAGAGTCGTCATATGTTTCCAGATATAGGAGTATAAATGTTATTAATTGCTGGAAATGTGCGTGATGACTTGTGCAGTTTAAAATTTCTGACACATCTCCGTGTTCTATTATTATACAATAATTTTTCTTCATGTGCAGTTCTCTATTTATATTCTTCCTAATGTTCCCCATCTTCTAGGTATACCCAACCATGAATTCAGCGTTGGTTGATATAATCAGCACTCGTGGCTTCCGAGGCTTGTATGCTGGACTGTCACCAACACTTGTTGAGATTGTTCCTTATGCTGGGCTTCAATTTGGCACCTATGACACTTTCAAACGCTGGACCATGGTAAGTTCTTTCTTATATCGATCTAGATGTTAAAACATTGTTTGCAATGTTTTCTTCTCAAGGTCTAATTAATATTTAATATGGCTATAATGCTGGGACCTCTAATAGATAATCAACTGACATGTTGAAATGGTGGCTTATAAGTGTTATCACATGGATTGGTTTAAAATGCTTTGAAATATATCTGATCTTCAGGCCTGTAAAGTCTATACTTGTTTCAGGCGATATTCATTAGAACGTATTAACTGTAGGTTTGGAATCAGCGGAGGTCTTCTAACACAAGCTTGATTAGCACAGATGATAGCCTTTCAAGCTTTCAGCTTTTCATTTGTGGTTTAGCAGCTGGAACATGTGCAAAACTTGTTTGTCATCCACTTGATGTCGTCAAGAAAAGGTTCCAGGTATATCTTTATACTTCCTGTTTGTATGATTGTTATCTCCGGGAAAATTTTTGCAGGAACAAAATTTGTCAAGGAATTGCCATTTATTAGACAACTCAACATGATTTTGAGCAATAGTTCAAACAGTAACTGTGAACCTTACTGCCTTATTATTCTTGAACTCACTTCCCCCTATCTTGATGATGGCTGCATTTTTTCTCATTTACATAATTCTGTTGTCACCTGTTTGCTTAATTGGGACGGCTGATAAACGTGCTAGAATTATCAACCAAGAACCTTTTTGACAAATTCCTTCTGAGATATGGTTTTTTATTTTATTTTATTTTATTGCGAATTTGAGAGCGAGTTTGACATACCATATTTTTTGAGTAAAACATATTTGTTGATATTTCTGAAATTAAGTGGCTAGAATATTATTAACTGGCGTGAGTGTCAAGTAGATTCATTAGGTTTTAGGTTGACAGATCTTACCGCATTCATAAGATATTTTGTTTTCTCATGATTGGCAAGTATTACAAGCAAATATTTCTTTAGGACGTTTCTTCTTGATTTGTACAGAACACTTTGTCCTATCTGTTTTGCCCTGTCATTTTGTTGACACTTAAATGATACTCCAGATGGATCTAAAAATTGAATATTTTGCATAATTTTCCAGGTGGATATAGAAAGTTGCATCCACATAGAAATCTCTCACCTGGCAAAAAAGATGAAAAATATTATTAGCACATTTTAAAGTTTTTTCCTACTGTAGTTGCACTGATAATGTGTGTTGTCTATTATTTCTCTTAAGGTCCGTTTGCACCTAGCCTGTTTCATGACGAAAATCTAAGTAAATTTAAATACTGCATGTTGCAGGTAGAAGGATTGCAGCGACACCCGAGATA
>JAYMTC010000609.1:0-11249 GCA_036897605.1 Melianthus villosus
AAAAGCCATACCGGCCCATGAATCCATGTGCCTGAATAAGAAACAGACGACCAACCCAGCGATTCAACTCTCCACCCACTCGCAAAAGATTATTCCCTCTACTGCCAAAAACATCGGATGGGTTACTTTTTTAAGCGAATATCTAATACAGACATTCATAGAGAAGGGTCTTTTTTTCGAGAAAAAAATTCAAAACACCGGCGACAAGAATGGGGAATGGAAGCTCGAGACAGTTATCTTCTGCGCATCGCAAAGAACCATCGAGTTTACATCAATCGAAGCAGAAGCTGCGCATTTTTCGTCACCGTCAACGTAGTAGCGCTTCTAGTTCTCACAATAAACTGGTCAACGATGAGGATTTCGCCGGAATTGCTATCCTCACTCTTATTCGTGTATGTTGGAGTATTTTGCCTTCTAAATGCATTTTGTTGGAGAATTTTTCTCTTGATTTGAAATGTATTGTTGTTGTTGTAGGCGGAGATGAAATTCAAGGATAAGTGGCTTGCCTGCGTTTCTTTTGGAGAACAGACTTTCCGGACGAGTATCACTGATCAGTTAAGCTCTTAGAATGCTCCAGTTGATTTTCTCTACTTCTTTATTCAACTGTAGGAAACATGTCAATGATAAATGTATAAGAATGCACAGGCTAAGTCTTATTATGTTTCTAAGAAATGTAATCTGGAAATGGCAAGTATTAGACTAGTGGTTTAGCTTGAGAACTTAATTTATTGGACAGGTGTAGTTTTGTAGGTTCGATTATAGTGAACTTCTTTTACTTACTAAATTTGTTATGATCTAGAGTGGTACAAGAGGTGGTTCCTCACCTTAGTTGCAAAAGAACTTCAACTTTATAATATAGATTGATGTACAATGACAAAATGGTATATGGAAGTAGGAGTTAAATGAAGTTACTGAGATTTATCTGAATAGTGTTTACTGCTGTTGCTATAGTCATAAATGCTTGAAGAGGTTACTTGCAGAATGCTTATTTTTCTAAAATTTTACAGTAAACTCATGTGAGGCGAATTGAAAGCTAAGCCGTGGTAATTCTAAAGATTCCCGGGGAAAAATAGAGATGTCTCCTAATATTTAGAAACACTAATGAAAGTTGGTCTTTACTTGTTTTCTTCCAATGGCGTGTTAGACTGTTCATTCTTCATAGTTCGTGATAATTTCGAAACAGTTGTTTAGAGAGAATGCCACTTATACTTGGCATATTGTTCCCAATGCAAAGAATCAAATTAATTAACTCCAATGCGGCATTTTTACTTACATATTTTATGAACTTGGCAAGCATATATTTAATATTTACTCCACATAGTGTTTGGTTGTTTTAAGACCATTCTCTTTGTTTGAATTCTGACTTAAAAAAAAAAATCGTGCAGGACAGACAAACCGGCCTGGAACTCTGTGAGTACCCTGAAAACATAACATTTTGAATCTGTCTAGCTATAGTTGTTCCGAATAGTTGAGGCCAGTTCCACTTTACACTGATGTTCTTTTTTCAATGCTTTTCTGTGGTCAAAGAGATTAGGCCATTTGAAAGTGGCATATTTCTTCTCAAATTCATTCCAAGCAGTTCTATGTTGTACTTAGCAATTACTTTTGGCGTATTATTCGTGTATTTCGAATCACCCTTGGCTGACCTGATCTTTCGTTCTCAGCAAAAGAAACTTCTTCTGGAAAAAAATGGTCCTAGTGTTGCTAGGATATCTGTATTTGAGGTATGCAATAAACTGCTTTCTAATTTCAGATGCCTTTTGTATGCACCTTTTTTTTCTGATTATGCAACAGCCCTCCAATTAAACTTATGAGATGTCTGATATTCTATGAAATATATTGATGGTGCAGACAAATAGAGTGTCCAAAAACAATATCATTGGGTATTGCGAGATTGATCTTCTTGAATTTTTGACAAGGGTGAGTAGACCTTTTCTATGAATAAATTTATCATGCTTGGCTATTTATTCAATACACTTCCATTCAGCTTATAGAATGAAATAAACTTCGTACAATATAAATTCCTATTTAGTGTTATAGCCAACTCGCATGATTGAGGAAGAAAACAAGTTCAACCCAAGTATCTTGTGAAATATTATTAAAAAAAATATGAACGTAAGAATATTTTTCCACACTTTTATGATGTAGAAAAATAACGAGCAGTGCCAGTCATACAGATTTTGGAATATTACTTTAATACAAGATGCATTCAGCTTTTTAGCAATTTTGGAATAAAGATTGATAAAACCAAGAAAGTTTTTCAGTCTTATTATGATCGATATACAAATAGCACTAATTAGATAAAAGCAGAGAAAGTAAACTCTAAAAGTATGGACAATAAAAGAGAAGCCAAATAAATTGTCATTGTACGTTATATATTATAATTTGAAGAAAGGCATTTAAAAGTTTATTTTCAACACATGCATAGGTCCTGCAATGAAAAGGCTATATATTGTGAAGTAGAAGTTTAATTTTCATAAACTGTTTATAAGTTTTTTACAGATCGGTGATAATCATGAAAGACAAGGGGTTACATGCGACCTGTAAAATTCGACTTTTATACGCTTGTTTAATGGCATATTGAATGTTTGTCTGTTGGTGGGGGGGATATATAGTGCATCCAGTAGTGTAACGACAATGTCATTATTTTATAAAATTTGTTGTGTTCTGTAACGAAGACCTTCTTGTGGTTTGACCTATCCGGCTTCCTTATTTTAATTACCAAAGAGTTTTTCATTATCTGTTGGATGTATTCTTGTTTTTTGTGTTGTACACATAATTAGTGATGATATTTCAGCTTGTCAGACCTACTTCATATTTTCTTGATTTGGAAATTAATCGATATTAAATAATAATTTTTGTTGACTTATTTGTTTATATTGATTTTCCTTTTCACAAATGCAGGATACAGATTCTGATTCTGCAGTATTTGATCTATTAGATCCAGCATTACCTAAAAAGATTGTAGGCAACATTTCACTTTCATGTTATATTGAGGTGAGTGGTATCTGACATACAAAAGGTGATTACTTTAGATGGTCTTAAGTTACTGTAACAATTATTTGAAAATATTGACAGGATCCAATTGAAACAGAAAAAAGTTTTGCAAGACGCATCTTATCAGTGGTGGTATGCTTTGAATTGTTATATATATTCACTCTTGTGATGTACATGTCTATGTATCCTCTAATAGTTGACCTGATCAGATTTAAGTGCTTCTGAAATTGCCTATTACTGACTGATCCTGATATGGGATCAAGATAATATTTTCAAGGAGAAGGTAGAAATTGGAAGACCATATTGTTGTGGGTGGTTAACATGTTAAGGTGTACAGAGGGAACATGCTCTGGAAATAAACAAGGATTATGTGTTACCTTTTTTTAAATGTGAGTCAAAATCTCTTGAGGATGAACCTTCCCATGATAGAAAGATACACATGATGTGATACATTGCGATACGGAGTACTGACTGTTGTGTGCTGGACCAACATTAGGGTATTGGTGTTTTGTATTTGTATAACTTGTGACAGTTCTGAGCCTAATCTGATGCACAGGACTACAATGATGATGGGATGCTTTCATTCTCTGAATTCTCAGATTTAATGAATGCTTTTGGTAATAAATTGGCAGCTGAAAAGGTATAATATTAGTTCCTTATATTTTTATACATATTTAAGCATTGTTTGTAAATACACAGGCACACTCTTGTAGCTTGTATGCATGTGATCTAGTTAACCTGCACAAGCTATGAACTTAATAGTTATCTCAGCATCTGCAAATTGATTGCCTACTTTAAATGTTTCCTGCTAATTTGATATATATAGCAAATGAAGTTCTGTTTTGGTTTTCATTTGTAAGCGTTTCTATAAAATATATTTTATTGTTATATTCAAACATGAAAAGTTGGCCATGGATAAATCACTCAATCCAAAGGAATGCTAAAAAAATATGATTTTCTTTGTTCTAATTCTTGTAATAATTACATCTGAACCGATTACCAGAAAGAGGAGCTCTTTAAAGCAGCTGATATGAATGGGGATGGTGTCGTTAGCATGGATGAGTTGGCCAGTCTTCTTGCTGTCCAGCAAGAAAGGTATTCAAACACAATGTCATTCTGCTAAAGTATAGAAACATACAATTTTGGCCTTATTACCATGCATATACCCAAACATACACTCTCAGGAATGCTGAAAAATTGGGTGAACTACCAACATTTGGGAGCATAAAATATGCCATCATACCTTGATTGAAACCTTGACGCAGTAACCGGAAAACGTTGTTTGTAGTTAACTATCATATTTGCAACAAAAACACGAGCTTACAAGTTTATCATCAGTTATACATATCCATATTTTTTTAGTAGGTATCATCCATGGAGACATAGCCACAACTACTTGATCTTCATAACATGCATGAGTGAATATGCAGACACATTATTAATCTTGTTGTAATGCATCATGATTTGCTCGGGCATTCAATTCCTGAGTCATCAATACTTAGAGGTCATCATGGTGAGATTTGACCCTGGTTATCTTTACTCATTCATGATGGTTTATTAATTTAATGAGTAACACCTCTTGTTTTGTTTGCATTGTATTTTATGTATGAAAAATTCCCTTCGTCTGCTTGATGACCTTCTTTAGATCATTCAGGAGATTCACACTTCTGAATTAACACGGTTAAGATTGATCATGGAGTGTTAATTAGTTGTTGATTTGCAATACCCTTTTTTATGGTTATCCTCTTTTGCAGGACACCACTTATGAGTTGCTGCCCTGTTTGCGGCGAGACGCTTAATGTTTCTGATAAGCTGAACAGTATGATTCACTTGACCCTTTGTTTTGATGAAGGCACTGGAGCTCAGGTCATGACTGGAGGATTTTTGACTGATAAACAAGCTTCTTATGGGTGTGAAACTTTTTTAATGTGGAACACTTAGAATTCATCTACTTGATTCTTTCTATATGCTATTTTTATTGCAAGTGATTGTCTGCAGGTGGATGTTTAAGCTGAGTGAATGGGCTCATTTTTCCTCTTATGATATTGGTTTGAACTCTGGTTCAAGTGCTTCTCATATTGTGGTATGCTTTTCCTTTTCTTCTTCTTGGTTCTGTCCTTATTTGTTTTCCATCTGAAGTGACTTTTGCATACAAGATAATCCTGTACTCTGCATGTTACATGTTCATCATTGTGAAGATCTAATCCCCGTGTCATCTCAGTCTTACATTATTGAAGGACAATGTTTATTTTATCGTCAACTAACAGTTTTCTGTTTTGAGGTATATGATCGCAAAAGCAAAAGGCTTGTAGAAGAATTAATAGATGGAAAAATTGTCTTGTCAATGAGAGCCATTTACCAGTCGAAAATGGGGCTTGGCCTTATGGACAAAGGTACAAAAAAATCTTGGATTCCAATGTGGTAATAAGTTAGCTGTTATTATATAAAACTATGTATATCACTCTTTTTCCACATCAGTTGATTTCTCCTATGATTTACTTAGTAATGTGAATTGTAAAGTCAGCAGCAGTATCGCAGGGGAAAACCAATTGCATTTCCCAATGCGAACATAAAAAACTCTCTCACTTTTCCTTTTTAGTTTCATAACCTAACCATTTTTTAATCATACTTGTATTCACACTATACTGAGTTAAATCCTATGTCTGCTATGCATTACAATGAAATTTTATTTTCTAACCATTTTGTAATTATATGGCATAGTTGTAGAAGTAATATTTCACAATCACTATTGTGTTTGATGTGTTGTTGCTGAAATTATTCATGCGAACAATTAATAGTGTGATAACAAAATGTAAGTGTGGGTATTGCCTTCCTCATACTCACAACCATCGTTAGTATGTCCACCAGTGAATAAAACTACTGCTTTATGCTTGATTAGAATTTCACTCAAACATGAGTGCGATTTGTGATCAGTCCTGGCTCTCAGACCCTTATTAATTTACACTCTACCCAGACCATTTCTGTACTTAAATTTATGGTCAGTTTTATGTTCATGATGCAGGGGCCAAGGAAATCCTACGGAGCATCTCAGAAAAGCAGGGTAGGCGGATGAATTCAACTGAATCTATTAAAGATATACAACCCTTTCTTGAATTTTTCAAGGTACTCGTTTCTCGAAAAATGTTCACTCTTCGTGGTTATTAAGTTTGATGCTTATGTTTAAAATTTACGTAGCTACTACAAATAGATATGCATTTGAGCGATGATTGGCTCAATTCAAGATTAGCTTACAAGTTAATATGCATGGTTTGGTTTTCTGTTTCACATTTAATAATGGAATGGATAATGCATTTGTTTGCCTGCATTCTTTGTTGTTGTAGGGCATCGTGGACCCAAAACATAAAGTGGCTGTGTTTTCCGAAGTATAGTATTATGAAAATAGTTGAACTGTAGAAGAGACTATTAAGTTGGTGTCTTAGATGCCTTTCTTGCATGTCAAGCAATTCTCAAACTCCAAATGTTATATCTAATTATATGCTCGAGCAATAGTGTTCCCTAGTTTGACTCATGTATCCATGGATGCCAAGATACTAGTTAAGTACATAGCTAAGAACCATATATCTATCAATCCACGGTTGAATTATTTTTAGTTATATGTAGAGAGAAATGATGTATCTTGTAGCTCAATAAGGTAATGCTACAAATTATTATTTCCTTGGTCTTTTAACTCTGATTTTCTAGTTTGCATGAAAATGATGATCTATTAAAGAAATTTGACATATACATATGTTATTTTTTTCTGCTTAGAGATTGCAATATTTGAAATATGATGGCACTCTTGTAACTTTTGGACAGTGATATCACGTGCGTTGAGGTTCATTTATTTATTACCTACGATATAATTTTTTTGTATGCTGTAGGATCAAATAAATTTGGCTGATGCCAAGTATCCTCTCGAACATTTTAAGGTAAATCCAGATTTTGAATCAAATTGGAATTTTATTTCTTTGATGCAGAACTAGTAATTTCCTCTTTGTATTACTCTCTCTGTTTCAAAATAACTGTCTATTTTGTAGTTTTTTAAAAGATTAAGGAATAAGTTGGTTACATAGAAAAGTTACTCATTTAACCTTTGTCACCTATCCACAGGAGTTAGAAAAATTGGTTTGTTAGGAGCTAGACTAGTAAATGCATTTGCTATTCTTCCTTAATATGGCATTCATTTTCAAACAAAGAAAAACTTATAAATGAAACATTTTGAAACAGAGAGAATATATCTTACTTACCCACTGCTAAACTTTTTAAATGGTTTATCAAAATACTTTAATATACCTCAAAATGTTAAGCCACTTTCTACGTGCAGACATTTAATGAATTTTTCATAAGGGAATTGAAACCTGGAGTGAGACCAATTTCCTGTATCGGACGTGATGTTGTCGCTATATGTGCTGCTGATAGCCGTCTTACTGCTTTTAAATCAGCTGAAGATAGTCTAAGATTCTGGATCAAGGTATCCTTCTACATGCCCCTGAATATTTGTATGGAAGAATCCTCTTGGCTTTTATATATTCTATGGTGCTTATAATAGTATCTGTTGTATATAGTACTTGGTACCTGTTTTTTATCTGTAGGGTCGAAAATTTTCGATTCAAGGTCTTTTGGGTAAAGAAATAGATTCCAGTATCTTCAATGGTGGAAGTTTGGTAATATTTCGATTGGCACCACAGGTAGCTGCCACAGATTGTACATACATAAGCAACAGTTCATTACTTTTACACTATCTAAATTGTTGCACATTTGACTTGAACTCTTGAATTTCTTTTAAATCTTACAGGACTATCATAGGTTCCACCTACCCGTTGCTGGAACTATTGAGCGATTTGTAGAAATACCCGGATGCTTGTATACAGTAAATGAAACAATATACTTTCTGGGATTGATGTTGCCTTGGTTTCTTGTGTACTTCTTATGTGAAGTTTTCCCTGATTACATATTTATTTTTCTAGGTTAACCCCATTGCTGTCAACAGCAAGTACTGTAACGTCTTCACAGAAAACAAACGTGCAGTATCAATTATTTCAACTGCAGAATTTGGAAAGGTTTGTCATCAAAATTATTTGACTCATTTCCCTCATACTTCTTGGTATTACGTTAAGAGTAGTCATCATCTCTTAAACCAACCAACTGTGTTTTTTACTATGTACCTTGAAAATCCACTTCTCCTAAAAGCTCTAACTGGTTGGAAATGAATTTCAATTAATATATATTTTAACACGTTATTCACGAGAGAGCCAGAATAATCCGTGAAAAGCATGGGGTCAATATAGAAACAGAAGTTCGAACTCATGACCTCATACACCGATATCGTGTTGATAATATGTTTCTCCTAAATGGATTTCAATTGACATATATTGTAACAATACAAAACTAAAATTCCATTCAGAATCGATGTGTATATATGTGTGCTTCTTTCATAAACTAGTCTTCATTAGGTTGCGTTTGTTGCAATTGGAGCAACTATGGTTGGCAGTATCACCTTCCTAAAGAGCGCTGGTGACTATGTGAATAGAGGGGATGAGGTTCACCTTGAACTTAACTTTTCTTTCATTTCATTGTACTTATTTTGGGTGTCTAAATGCTGCTTCTTTCAATTAATTACAGTTTGGATATTTTTCGTTTGGTGGGAGTACTGTGATTTGTGTATTTGAAAAGGTTAGTATCAAATGTGAAGTTTTAAAGATTGAGGAAAATCTCTCTCATTTATTATTACATTTATGTTTTATTAGCACTTCATTCAATCTTTGATCTCCGATATCCTTTACAGGGTACAATAGAGATTGACGAAGATCTCCTAGCAAATAGTGCCAGGTCACTTGAAACCTTGGTTTATGTTGGGATGAAGCTTGGTGTTTCGACAAAGAATAAAGCCGATATTGGATCTATAAATTTGGGGAACTGTGTTATTTAAGCTTGGGATAGCCGTATTCACATCTTATGCATTTAAGCATGTACCCAATTGAATTTTGTCATATGTATCTCAAGTTGCTTTCCTTTTGTCTTTTTCTCTTAACTTCCAAGTTCACTTATAGTTCTTACATTAGATTCCAGGTCATCTTAACTTGCAATAGAACTACATTCGGCAGGAAAAGGAAATGAGACGTTTTCTTGATTTTCAGTTTTAAAGAGCACCCGTGACAATCTTTTATTTGCATATTTCTTACTGATTTACACCAACTCTTTTAGAACAACAATCTCAATCCTCACCAAACATAACTTACCAAAGATATGATACTTCCTTTTGATACTTCCTTTATCGACTGTGCATATGCCCTCCTCCATTATTGTAAGGATAACCTTGTAGCTTTGTCATTCCAAGATGCCCTTGCATTCCGTCTCTAGTATATTGTTGCCACATTATCTGCTCCTCTAACAACATCTTCTGTTTTTTCTCCATGTCTGACATTTGAACATAGGACGGAGGCGCCACAGCTAATGATGCAGCAAATGGGTCTAAACTCTTCATTGAAGAGTCATTTCCATCCTTCCCAGGTGGAGCCGGCAAAGCAAGCATAGATGCAGGCCGTCCAGCAGAGCCAAATGCAACACTGCTAGCACTCCCTGTAGCTCCATATGCTCCGCTTGCCATCACAGCTGTATTCAAAGCCTGTTGATACATTCCGTCGAGCAACAACATGTCAAAGCCACCACCAAGGGAAGTCTTCTGATTCTGTAAGTTACTTGCTGTTTGAACGAGAGCAGTTTCCCAATCAGCATTATCATCCCCAAAGGCCTGCCATCCTGGACCTGCTGATTCAGGCCCTGGTTGAGCCAATCCACCATCAAACAAAGCCAAGGTCAGTTTATCCCCATGTTCTTCACTTGTCACCATATCCTCACCCAAATTCAACAAATCACCCTCCACCATTTTATCATTCTTTTCATTATATGGATCTCCTTTCTCAACCTCAATCTCTTCTTCAACCACAGATTCCTCAATCACCTCTGGCGCAGGTAAAGCTTTAATGGTATTCATATCTTCAACATCTTCCTTCTCTTTCTCCTCCTCCTCATCCACATGCCCTTCATAGCTCCTTGGTGACCTGCCCTGATCTGCTGCTGACCTTTCCCTTATAAAGTCGTCCATGAGATCGAGCTTCTTCTGTGAGATCTTCTCCACTTCTGGGTACTCTGAGGATCTTGCAATGCCAAAAGTGTTGCACCATTTGTAGCAAATTTCAAGCTCATTAAATTGCTTCCCGGCTCGACAAAAGAACTCGTAAGTTTTCACACAGTCTGAAATCTCTAAGTCCATGAATCGATCGATTAAAACTCCCATTATTTCTGTTATGTCGTAATAGATTTGAAAACTTTCTTTGACTATCGGGTATAGAGCCACAATCACAACCCTGTTGTTTTTAGCTTCACCTGTTAATCTCCAACATGTTAGCGGTGCCAGATTAAGTGAACTAAACCCTCATAGAAGGAAACCATATATAGAGAAGATATCCTAACGTATCAAACCAACAGAACAATGATTGTCCACTAACTAACCTGTAGGCCGACAAGCCAAAAACCGCTCAAGGAGCTGCTGCAGATGCTGCATTTTAGAGAAGATATTCTCATTCTTCATCTCCCTAACAGGTGTAGATCCAATACAAACATGGTCATCATCATCCTCATAATCAACTCCATAAACACTGCGCTTTCCCCTTCTCCCAAGCATCTTAAACTCCAACCTCTCATCCAAATACAGGGCATAAGTCCTTACAAACGCAGAATAATCCCACGAGTTTGAATGTGAGGTGTCCCTAAAATCAGACATGTTGAGGAGGCGAGTCCCACGACGAGTGGAGAAGAAGATCTCCTGCTCGTATGCAGGGTCACCCTCGGCCAGCAGGCGTTGGACTAGAATGAGAGTTTTCAGTGCCACCGTCCAGTTCTTGGTTTTGTTTAGGCGTCTGGAGATGGTGTTTATACAGGAGCTTACGTAGGTGCGTGAGTAGCTTGTGAGGCTTAGGATTTCTCTTATGTGGCGCTCCTCTGCTGGGTATTCATCATGGCGGGTGGCCTTGACAATGGCCACATCAAGGTCAGAGAGTGAGTTGGTGTTGCTGACTTTGGCTAGGCCTATGCTAGTTTTATCCTTTACAGCCCCAATAGCTTTTCTTAGCTTGCTCGGAGCCATTGAAGGATGATTATAACCTGGAATAGACAGTTTTTGAGAAACGAAGAAAATGGCTATTTTAACAATTTGAAAAGAAGCAACTGAAAATAATTAATATATATATATA
>JAYMTC010000610.1:0-11246 GCA_036897605.1 Melianthus villosus
TATATATATATATATATTGAACTCATAAAATATAGAGTTTTAACGCAGAATCACTTTACTCAAACACCGGTAACAAGAACATTATCAACTACGCTTAAATTTTGGGTTGATTAGTCGTTTAACCCGAGAAAAGTAACAAAACCTAGAAATTATTGTAGAAAAACTTGGGGTTCATTGTTGTCAGAATGATACAACTGCCAAACGATTATTGGGTAGAATGGAGCTTGTTAGGGAAAGAAACAATGTTCTCTTTAACATACAAATACCAAGTGATGCATATTTTTATGAGTTTTTGTGTATAAAAGTTGTGATGCAAAATACTCCCATGTGAATGGGACCCTATTTTTCTATATGTAAAGCTCTATGTTTCTGATATTGACAGTTTTGTGGGTATAGTGGAGCCTTAATTTTATTTCACAACAAAACCATAGGAATATTGGTGATTTGGTTGAGGCTTCTAATTTCATATATTGCATTTTCTTGTGTTTCCAAACTCCTAGACAAACCCCATCTTCTTACTTTTTCAGAAATTATTGATTTTTTTTAAGAACTTCTCATTTGTTGACTTTCCAAGAGATATTTTTTATTAAGAGCTTTTCTATGAAAAAAAATAAGGGTTTGACTAAGTCTGCCTATAAGAATATTAATGTGTGCCAAAATATTTTTTTAAGAAATAAATACATATTCAAGATAGAATAATTCTAATTATAACTTTTTTAATGTGTTGATAGACATATATTAGTAATTTTTTAAAATTAATTATTTGAGGTATACTTTTTGTTAAGAACTTTTCTAAAAAAAATAGTTTTGAAGAGCTACTTGAAGTTTTTTTTCTTATCATTATTTAAAATCAAACATAAATTAAAATTATATTTAGTTGTCAACAATAAATTAAAATAATAATATTTTAATACTAAATTAGCGACCAACCTAAATAATCGATCCCTAATTCTTCATTTAGAGGCCGACTATTTACTCGGTCACTAATTGTTTATCATTAGCCACTGAAATTCGATCGCTGAATTTAATAAATTTAAAGACAGTATTGTTTTGGTCGCTAATGAAAATAAAACGGTCGCTTAATTTGCGGTGGAATTTAATAAAATTTGGCACATTTTAAACGACTGAATGTTGGTCGTTGAATATTTTAGCGACAGGCTTAACTGCAGTCGCTAAATTGAGTATCAGTGACCAAATATATTGCCGTCGCTGATTGTCAGTTTTTGAAGCCATATTTTCTTATAGTAAATCTTACAATTAGAATAAAAAAATTTTGCGATTATATAAGGTCTTTTAGCATTAATTAAGAACTTTTGTATTGAAAGATCAAGTAGTAAAACAATACTAATTTATTCGAAAATAATATTATTAGATTATAAAAACACTTTGTAAATAAAATAAAACCAAAAGCTATTACGTTTTGCTATGTTTATGATAATGTATTACTAAAGAAACATGAACAAAAATAAAATGAAAATAACTTTTAATAATTAAAAAATAATAATGAATTCATATCAATTAATTATAAGTCATAAAATAGAAAGAAATATTTTTAACTTTAAAAGTATCTTACAAAATTAGGTATTTCATATATTTTAAATTATTTATATACTTCAGGTTGAAAATTATCGTGGATGACATTTGATTTAAATGATGAAATTAGTACAAAGGAAGAAGAATTTGAAACAAATTTGGACGATATGAAATGCTTAAGGGTAAACTTTTAGAATATTTGTCTACATGTGTTATTGGAAGCAACTTCAACTCACTCGAATAAGGTGAATCATTTTATTTGCATAGTTGAAGGGATTTGGTGTTCGAAAAAATGAAATTAGACGCAATAAACTACTGATGAAACAATTTTACGAAGATGAGCGTGTTCAAGACAAGGAGAACGTGAGAAAAAAAACACTTAAAAAGATATGATCGACAACTTGAGTTAATTGTAAAGCTGCATTCTGTATTAATTATATTGATGGCTTTGATAAGTAGATAGTAAGAGAGTTTATTATTGAACATACTCATGAATTAACTTGTCGACACCATATTTAATTCCTTTTGTTTCATATGCCTTTGAATGATTCATATAATGCTTAAGTGAAGGCAATACATGATATTAATGTGAAAATAAGTCAAATAATGGATTTTATAGTACACCAAGCAGATAATTATTTTAATGTGGATTCACAAAAAAAAATGTACAACCACAACTATATTGAACGTAAATTGGAAATTGAAGATAAGGATGTTGAAGCTGCATTATCTTACTTGTGTGCCAAATCAGAGAGTGATCCTCAATTTTACTATTGGTATAGTGTCGAAGACAAAAACTGTCTCTCAAACTTATTTTGGACTGATGCACAGTGTCATATAGATTATCACTATTTCGGAGATGCGTTGGCCTTTGATATTACTTACAGGATTAATACCTACAACAAATATTTCGTTATTTTAGTTGGAGTCGATCATCACTATCAAACTACTATTTTTGGTCTATTTCTCACTCGATTTCATTATCTTAGAGCTAATACATTTAGCTACCAGAAAAGTCACTTAAGTAAGATGCGTAAAACAATCTCTTCAAATTCCTTTAACAATAATTGTCATTATTTTGTTATATTGAAAAATGTCCGTTTCTTTCCAATTTGCTAACATACATTTTGTACTATCATATTATCCTTGAGTTTATAATGCAATATATAAATTTACAAACCATTAAGTTTACTATGTAGGTATATGTTTATAAACAATTTAATTATATGATTAAATGATTGAATACAAATTGTAATCATATGCTAAGGGTTTGGGAGAAGCTATCATTATATAATCGCAATCCTTCTTTGTTTACATATGGTATTATATTTACTTCACGGCCTTATTCAATAAATAGCTCGTGAAAAACATTAGGATAGAACTATATACTATCACTGCACGATTATTTTAACAATTGCAGCACATTGTCAGACGAATCTTTCAATTTGTTGGAGCTTGATGAAGCATACCCGTGCACAATATATTCTTCAGTGTTGAAGCTCTTATTTGCGAGCTCTTCTGTTTTACTATTCATAATAGTATAGTAATCAGCAAAGTTTAGAACAATTTCACCGATTGTATGTTGTGAAATTTCTTCGATATAATGCAATGGTGATATTATCTTAAATTTTATTGTCGAGTTGCTAAATGATATCTATCTATTTTGTCACAAGTTTAAAATCCGTCTTCTTGTTTAATATAATGATACCGCTTTCATACGATGATGTTTGAGGGAACTATTATTATCTTCAATCGAGTTATTAAAATAAATAAAATTTAAATATTTTCACATAAAATTCTTATATTTCAGTTATATGTTCATCCAGTATCTCCGGTTAATTATTATATTAAGTTATGTTATCACGTTAAAATAAATATTATCTTAAATATTTTTAATCTATGTCAAGAGGCCAAGATGAATCCACATACATCAAGATCATGAAAACTCACCATTTATAAGGCTTAAAAAATAAAGAATACTTACCATTATGAATATCAATACATATATAAGACAAATATGAAAAAAAAAATTAGTTAAGAAATAAAAAGATTCACAAGTAATGAATGATACAAAATAAATATGATCTAGCTTTGTATATCATGAAATGTCCAACCAAACATTCATTTGATGAATTAAAATTGTTATTAAGACAATTAAAATAATAAAAGAAAAGTGATAAACTAACATCTAAAAATGATACATTAATTATTATTGATATCTTCTTCGAAAACTAAAAGGAACTAATCAATATCAATATTGATATTAAAATATCATTATTAAAAGTAAAACTATAAAAGTCTTAACTTTTGTGTTTTTAGTCATTATTTATTTATTCCATTTTTTTTCTTCTTTCTTTGATTAAAATTTAATTTTTACTTAATTTTCTTTATTTATCTTCTACGGTTCTAATTCACTGAATTTTTCTAATTATCTTCTAATTTAATTCATTTTGTAATTATCTTTTTAAGTCTAAATTATCTTATAATTGATTTAAATTTTTGTCACTCTTTATCCCCTTATATAAATATGGTATTTCTAAAATATTTGATAAAGTTAATTTTTGTATTTATTTTTCTTTTGTTTCTCTTATTTGTATTCATCTATAATTTCATAATTTCAATCAACTCAAAGTAAATCATACATCTTATTTCCTGTTTCTAGGTATAATGGTAAATGAATTATAAAGATAGATCTAAATAACATTTAGTTTAGATGTGAATTTTTCTGTAAAATTTATATTCATTCGAAATGTTGATTATGTAATATTCGTAAATAAATGATTTCGGTGAAATTGTTTATAATTGATAAGTAGTTGGTAACTACTTAATATTGTATAACTGTATATTAATATATTGTTAAATTCATATTGTGTCATATATTTTTTCGTTAATAAGAACAGGTAAATTTGCGCGTAAAACTCGTACCAAAGTACTAGTAGATATTAAAAGTAAAAGCCTTAAATTGTGTTTTTTTAGCTACTATTCATCTATTCAATTTTTTATTTTCTATTTGATTTAAATTTATTTTTACTTGTTGTTATTTATCTTTTAATATTCGAAATCATTTGAATTTTCTAATTATCTTCTTAAGTGAAATATTAGGATTATCTTCTAATTCATTTTGTAATTATACTTCTAAGTCAAAATTATTTTCTGATTCATTTGAATTTGTTTCACTCTTTATCACTCCCTATATTTTTAAAATATTTGATTCAGTTAATTTTTGTATTTGTTTTGTTTTTACTTCTCTAATTTGTATCTATTGGTTCACTAATCTTACTTGTTTTCTCTTTTTTTATTATGTATAATGGTCAATGAAATATAAAGATGGATTTAACTCATCTTTAGAGGCTGTGTTTTTTTAATTGTTGCAATTTAATACCGCACATTGTAAAAAATTATAGAATTATATATCACTTCTACTTTTATCAAATTTATTTGTTATTGTAGTGAAAAATGTGCAAACTCAAAATATATTAAATAATGATTCGAAATTAGACATGACAATACATGTTAACGTGTCGTGTTTCATATTGTGTCGTATTCATATTCGTGTCAAATTTACTAAACTCACACACGACACGTTTACTAAACGTCTAAAAAATCCAAAATCCATACACAAGTTGTGTATTAAACGGTTACATGAAACACACAATGTTTATACACTTTTATTAAATGGATCGTTTCGTATACTCGAAACACGACACATACAGGGCATAAACCCGACACGAACACGATCTGTTTATGATATATTTAAAATAAAATTACCTAAAATAGAAGATTAATAACAAATTTAACAATTTAGTCCAAAAGATATTCATAATAATATCAGCACTGATTCTAAAATCACAAGTAGGAATGCCACTGCATTTTTAGGGTTAGAAAAAATTGGAAAATAGATTATATACTAAAATATTAATGGGTATAAATGGATTTTAAACGGGTTATGACGGGTTTAACTCATTCAAATCTATTTATAAACATGTGTTAAATGCGTATCGTATTCGAATTCGTATTGTCGTGTCCCCAATTACCAGGGAAGTTTAAAATGTTGATTATGTAATATTCGTAAATACAATAAATATCAAATCTTTTGTATGATTGATCGGTAAGTAATGACAAAGTTACTAAATATTGTATGACTACATATTAATAATTTATTGTATTGATATTGTATGACAAAGTTAATAATTAGTAGTCTCATAGCATAAGCATATTGTAAAAAACATTGTGACGAAATACATTGATTTTGATGTTGATAGTTTACAAGTACTTACTTTTTTTTTTGGAGAATATTAGACGAATCTTACGTGATTCGAATTTTTGAATTATAAAAAATAGATTACATATTTTATTCCACATATTTTAACCGAAACATTTTTGTGGAGATCTCTTTCAATTGATTTTTCATAAATGTAAAATGGTTCTTAAATATTCCACGAAATCATTTTTCAAAACTCATGTAAACATTTAGTTTAAAGTTTGAGTATATCAATTTATTTTACATATTTTTATATTATAAATTTATTTTTATTCATAATTTAATATAAAAATATGAGAAACACATTAAAAATGTTATTTTATTTAAAGTTTAAAAATAGTTAATAAAAATTACACGCAAAATTATATATTCATATTTTATCATATGAAAATGATGTGTCAATAACTCAAATATTGAATAAAATTTAAATTTTAATCTATAAAATCTTATTAATAAAACACAAGAAAATATATATAAACAATTGTAACAAATTTATTTTTAACCAAAAACATTTTAGATCGAACGTCATCTCCTTTAATAAAAAAAAAACCAAAAATATTTTTGATGCAAACAAAATGACCCATTTCAAGAATCATTTCATTTCAGTAAATTTCTCCACAATTTTCAATAATAAAACGACTAAAGACAAAACATATAAATGATGATATCTACAGGATAGGATTAGGGTATAAATTTGATTAAGTCTCCGTAATTGTGTCTTGAATTCATACGCAAATAACCTGAATGGGATTTGTGGGCTTGGGCTGTATGAGTCTTTCCGATAACCTATAACCCAAAAATATCATGTTTTGTTGCTTCTGGTCTGGTACATGTTTTAATAAGATTTGAAAACCATGAGAAGATACATGAAGAGATTTTTAAGCAGTTTGATTCTACAAAATAGACACTTCTCAGGGAGATCTAACGTTAAATTTGAAACCCCCATATCACAAGATCATGTTTGGGTGGACAATGTAAGTAGTACCATCCAGGTATCAACTTTGCATCAGTTATTGCAAAGTTGTTCAAGAAAAAGAGTAGCTAGAGAAGGGCAGGCTTTACATGGGCAAAGTATCCTACTTGGGTTAGAATCAGACACTTTAACATCAAATATGCTAATCAATATGTACTCCAAATGTGGTTTTACTGACTGTGCTCGCAAGATGTTTGATAAAATGCCCGTTAGAAGCTTAGTTTCATGGAGTACGATGATTGGTTCTCATACCCATAATGGGGAGCACCAAGAGGCTTTATATCTTTTCATTCGGATGCTAAGAGAGAGAGTAGTATTTAATGAGTTCACTGTTTCGTCAGTTCTTTGTGCTTGTGCGGCAATATGTGCTGTTTCTGAGTGTAAACAGGTTCATGCTTGTGTTGTGAAGACTGCAATGGATTTTGACGTGTTTGTAGGAACTTCATTACTCGATGTTTATGCGAAATGCGGTTTGGTAAGGGACGCGAGTATAGTTTTTGAGTACATGCCTGAGAGGAGTGTTGTCACTTGGAGTTCAATGGTGGCTGGCTATGTGGAAAATGAACTGTATGAGCAGGCATTGATGTTGTTTCACAGAGCTCATCAAGTGGAGGGATTTGAACAAAACCAGTTCGTTCTTTCTTCGGCAATTTCTTCTTGTGCAGGTCTGGCAGCTCTTATTGAAGGAAACCAGGTGCATGCTATTTTACATAAAACTGGATTCCATTCAAATGATTATGTTGCTTCTTCTCTAGTAGACATGTATGCCCGATGTGGATGCGTTAGAGAGGCTTACATTGTGTTTTCTGATGTAGAGGAGAAGACTGTTGTTTTTTGGAACACGATGATTAATGGTTTTGCTAAGAATGCTTGCTCCATGGAGGCTATGATTTTATATGAGAAAATGCAACAGAGGGGTATTTATCCAAATGATGTAACTTTTGTTTCTCTGTTATCTGCATGTAGTCATAAGGGTTTTGTTGAAGAGGGGCGTAAATATTTTGACTTGATGATAAGAGTGCACAATTTGTCACCAAGTGTTCTTCACTATTCATGCATGGTTGATATTCTTGGACGGGCAGGGTTGATTCATGAGGCACATGAAACAATTGAGAAAATGCCATTTGATGCTACTGCTTCTGTATGGGGATCCCTTTTGGCCTCTTGCAGGAACCATAACAATCTTGAGTTGGCTGAGATTGCAGCTAAGCATTTGTTTGAGCTGGAACCTAACAATGCTGGAAACCACATTTTACTTTCAGACATATATGCAGCGAATAATCAATGGGAGGATGTTGCAAGAGCTAGGAAGCTTCTTAAAGATACTGAAGCAACGAAAGAGAGGGGTAAAAGTTGGATAGAAGTGAAGGACAAGGTTCATTCATTTATGGCAGGAGAGAGAAATCATCCAAGGATTGATGAAATATACTCAAAATTAGATGGTTTGGCAGAAGAGATCAAGAAGCTGGACTACAATGCTCTGATTGAACATGATCATCATGATGTGGAAGTCAGCAAAAAACAGGTGCTTCTTCGGCATCACAGTGAGAAACTAGCTCTTACTTTTGGGCTGATGTCCTTACCTCCCAATGTGCCAATCAGAATCATGAAGAATCTCAGAATCTGTGGGGACTGCCATTCTTTTGTGAAACTTGCATCGAGGTTAGCAGGGAGGATAATCATCGTCAGGGACACAAATCGATTTCACCATTTTAGGGATGGGCATTGTTCCTGTGGGGATTTTTGGTGAACGGTTGACCAACTTATTTCCATGTGATTTAAGCCTTCACATATGTGATGGAAGTTGCTGCTAATGCGCCTTCCACAGCAGAAAGAGGAAAATTTTGTTACCGTACAAGATCTGTTTTAACGATAAATCCTATCTTACTCCTAGAATATGTATACAAGTTTTGAATCATGTTTACAGGTTCTTTTTCACTATGTGGCAGGACAAGCAAAAAGATGCTTAAATTATGTATCATTTACATAAGAATAAGTATCTGTTTATGGATGAAACAGTGTGCAGTTTCTGTGGAAAAGGTACTGTCCATAGTTTATCAACCAGAAGCTGTCTTTCGAATATGTCCGGTCAACTGTTTTTCAGCAACTATTGCAGGTACTTAATTAGATTTCCTAATAATCTCTGTGATCCGCCTAATGTTAAAGTAACACGCTTCTAAAGAGTATTGTTATGTTATGCCATTACAATTAAGGATTTTGTCTTTTGACTTGCATGCTGATAGTAGCAGCACTATGACATCAAAATTTGACCTTATTTTTTTCTTTCTTTTTTCAATCAGTCCTTCCTTCTGATACGTTTTAATTGTCTTCCATTTTGAAGTATCTGCATTGTAGCTAGCATTAAGTTTTTGATCCACCTAGATTTCCCTTAATATTTCGTCAGCATAGGTCATGCAGAAGCTGTACTTTCAGTTGCCTTTAGACCTGATGAGCGACATCTGGCAAGCAATTCAGGTGATACCACTGTCCGACTGTGGGACTTAAAACATCCAGACACCGATATTCGTTCACATTTGAAGGTTGGTTAATAAACACTCATTAATCTTGGTATTATTCCCTACAATGCCCCCTCCCCTCCAAAAAACATAGAAAGAAAAAGATAGTACCTTTTGGGGTTTGAATGTTTGATACATGTTTGATGAGCTATTGGAGCCGAATATCATCTAACTTGTCTTTTTTAATTGTACTTCTCTTAGAAAAATGTTCTGCATTTTATTTGAGGAAAAAAATGCTTGTAAGTGCTTTGTTTGTACAGGGTACTTCATGCATTCAATTTTTTTCCAGGGCACAAGAATTGGGTTCTTTGCATTACATGGTCACCATATAGTAAGCATCTTGTGAGATGGCGAGGGTTGGAGAACTTCAGTGCCGGAGCCCACAAACTGGGATGCCGTCATGCAATCCGCTTGTTGTAGGTCTTTCTACTTGATCATTTTCATAATTTTCAGGTTTTAGTAATTTGCTATCACGAGTTCATGTGTGTTGCATATTTTGTCCTATAAGGTCATGTGTTATCCCCTCTTTTGTTGTGATTCTCTGCCTGTTTGTTTAATTTGCTATACAATGCCTCGCTTGAATCGACTAGCTTCTTAAGCTAGTTACTTAAAATTGGCCAAACAACTTTTTCCATGTCATAAGACATAATTAAGAAATGGGTTCGATTAATATTTCAAAGCATTATTTTTAACTTCCTATGTCACAGGGGCACAAAAAAAGGACCCCTGGTATCTATTGGGAGCCCCTCCCCCTGAAAGCTTCATGCCATTGCTTTGTAAGTTTAAAGTTCTAGCAAAGCTGGTGATGCATTCATATGGGAATGAACAGTCGCTGAATTTAATTATTTGTTTGTGATATTTTTTGTGTCTATATAATTAGCAATGAAAACGAGTTCATTTTCTTTCCGTTCATTATATTATTTCTCTTATATACCTCAATGTTCTAATCTCGTATATAGGAGGCTAAAAGTGTGATTTTGATTGATTTTTGTGTCTTCCTAGTGCAACTTCACAATTATTTATGTACATCCACCCCTACCCCGCAAATCACCTTCCCTTTCTCCTAATGTTTTTCTAATTTTTGTATACTTATATAACTATAGAGAATTAAAACATTTTTTATACTCGTATCTATTTATAAACGGTTAAATATAAATAATATTTATTTAACTTCGAATTTAAATAATATTTATTTAAATCAAATTTAAATAGTAATCGAACTTTTAGTTTAAAGACAATCAAGATTCATCCTAATTTTTAACAAATGTAATTGAGAAAAAAAAAACGTAATCTTATTTAAGTTTGTTTTTTTTTTTTTTATCTAGGTTCGGTGTCAGTAATACATTATTAATTCAATTTTAACTTAGTTTTCTAGACATAAATTTGGATACAATAAAGAAATACTTTTTTAACTTAATAAAAATTAGAAAATTAATTTAAACAAAATAAGAACCTAAAAATGAACTTTTACCTAATGTATATGATCCTTCGGATCCACCTTCATCAATCCACTCCATATCAAATATGATTTAAAAATATCATATAGTTAATGATTTAATGATAAGCAAATTATTTTTTAAATAAGTTTTGGCCGGATATAAAAGGATCAATTTCTATCGGTCAAAGTCTAAAAATTGTTTAGTATATTTTATTATGTGATTTTTATTTTTTTCACAATTTATTTTAAAATTTGTTCTTGTGGATATAATATGTACATGTTTAATTTTATATATATATTTTTTCAAATTATATATATGGTATGGATTCATGTCAAATCTTAATTATTTCAGTAATTTTTTAATATCATTAATTTATTTCTTTTTTAGGTATGAGAAATATAAATTGAAAAAACATTTTGAATATCCAAGCTCTCTACTTCAATTTATTTGTGAGAAAATTAGACTTTATTAAAATTAAGAATGATAAAACGGATTGTCATTTAGGTGTTTTGTGCCTATCAAAT
>JAYMTC010000611.1:0-11245 GCA_036897605.1 Melianthus villosus
ATGTGGACAAACAAAAGAATTTTAACATAGTGGAGAAGGTCAGCAGCACATTATACTCGCAAATTACAATAATTCGACCATGATAATATCCCTAAGCAAATCACGTTGCAGATGAGGATCGAGAATCTCCTGATTTGTTTGGGCGGCACATGCAATCTGGGCAAGGAAAGGTGTATATAGAATCACTTGGCCTTTTGAGCTCGAATCCCTTGGAATCACTGTGAGATCGCATATTCAGCATTTGACGCTTGAAGGTTCTCCATCTGAAGAAAAATGGATAAATCTAATGAGATGCATTGATCATTGAAGTAATTGGGTAACTTCTTGAGAGTTGGGTAGTGAAGTGAAACGGAGAAGAAAAAAACCATGTACTTATTCAATTTTCTTATGGATGAAAACTCAATTTTCTGACATATAAAGTAATTTTTGTTCAACTAGGATACAATTGTGAAAACTTTTATCTTGCAGCCCATTCTGGCTAAGCACAAGGGTGAATCTTTTCTTATGAGTAAAATTTCGCTTCTATCTGCTTGACACTTTCCAGTTGACGCCAGAAGTGATGCACAGACATTTGAATAAAAAATATATTATGCAGTAAGATAAACACATACCCATTGTTTGGGTTATCAAATAGCAATGCTAATTTTCGTTTGTCAGGCCTGATTGTCTTTGCATGCCCACCATACAAGTATCGTCTATGGCCCATTAAAAAATGAGGGAAGTTTCCACCTTGAGTTGTCACAAATACCTCACTGTGAAGACAAACAGTGTAGTCTATGGCAGCCATCCTGGATGAATAGTTCTAGAACAGTAACTTGTGTTAAGGGAATTAGAGTACATCATAAAGGGTAAATACATCATCGGTGAATCTACTTATTATAGCATTTCTGACAGTTAGTCCCTATATATTTTTTTAGACTTCCGTGTCATTGTACTTCTATTTTTTTTATGGCGGGGTTTTTTTGTTAACCGCGTTAAAAAATTTTGTTTTTTATTATTATATTTTAGGGCTAAGTATACCATCGGTACGACCAATGGTGTTTTTTTAGCCTTAAAAAAATAAAGAATTAATAAAGAAAAGAACTAACCATTTGTTAACTACACAGTTAAAGAAAAAACCAATGACATGTAAGCTAGTGATGCTTTCAACTACTGGACAAATCACCCGAAAAAATATAAATACAGCGACACGAAAGTCCAAAAAAGGTATATGGACTAAACGTGAGAAACGCTATAAGACCGATGGTGTACTTAATCCAATAGTAATTAAGGTATCACGCAAAATTAAACAAGAAATAAATAATAAAAACAGCCATACTTTATATGGAGCAAGTTCCTCATCTGAAGCTAGCATCTCTTTAGTTTGCAAATGTGGAAACATTTCTAATAATGGTGCCATTGTCTTCTCGGCATTGTAAATTTTTCCAGATGCCAAAAAGATGGATGTGCTATTATTGAATCCCATTCCCCTCAGCATCAAGCCAACCTATGGAGATGCAAGGAAACATGGTATGAGTTGATACTCTAGGGGCACTCGAAAAGTTCTGACGCCCATTAAATATTGATTGATTAAAGTTCAAACAACAATGACAACATTTGAGGTGATAAAAAGAGCTAATAACCTAATGATGTACCGCACAAAAATGAATACTCATTTTCACAATTATACAATCAAAAATAAGTTTTGTACTCAAGTCAATTTGAGAATTTCAGTTCTGCAAATATGAATTATTTAAAATCAAAATTTCCTGGCAAACATATAAAAGTCAGATTGCAATGAGATATAAAAGCAACAAAATATCATATTCTTCATCATCTACACAAAAGCGAAAGACATTACCTCCAAAGGAGTAAGGGGACATTTTCCATTAACCCTATTTACCCCAGGACGTATAACTCGACCAGGTTTTGTGAACTTCCCCTTCCAACCTTTCTCCCTTGCTGCATCCATATCTTCTTTTTCTTGCTCTCCACCATCAAAAACACAGCAAGAGAAAGCAACCATGTCCTGCATATAACATTCAGTCACATTGTGACCAAGATCAAGATGATACTCTCACTAGTTTGGTAGAAAATAAGTAGCCTTTGAAACTACATGATGAAACTAACCTCCTCAAAACGAAGATGCACCGAAATATATTTTCCACCACTCACTGCACTGCGTTCTTTCATTCTTGTAACCAGAGATTCTCCCAAAGACAAAATAGGGCTAGAAAACCTTAAAGCTTCATAATTTGCCAAGCATCTAAGCCGTTGAACATCTTGAGGAGCATCAAATGATAATCGATTTGCAAAAGGAGAAATTCTTATGACCCTGTTTCATTCATAAAAAAATCAAATAAAACAAAGAACCTGTTCCAGACCATCATAAGAAATGGTACACAAATCATGCAACATCTCCAAATAAGTGTATGAATGCAATGACAGCCATAAATTCTTCATGATTTGATTTTGTAAATAATATAAATGCTTAACAATAACAAAACATTGACAAAAACTAACGGCATTCGAGAATATATACATGTTCAAGTACAATCATTAACTAACAACATCAAAATTATCTACATAATGTCCTCCAAATCAATTCAGTATAGGGAAAATAGTTACAACATTAATAAAGAAAAGTCCAATAATAACACTATGTTTCTTGCAAGAATGACTATTCACAAAGCAATATTAGAAAAACTTCCGACTAAAAGACAAGTGAATTACATAGTGTGAACTACATGTTTAGTGTTTAAGCCAACAGACAGTAATAAAATATATAATAGAGTATGAACATAGAGTGCTAAATTTGGTATCACATGCAATCATGTCAAATTAGTACAGTTTCCTCTGGTTCGATACAAAATGACTACACCACCTAAGCTAATACAAAGGATGTCAAGAAAGAAACATTGGAATACTATTGCAGCATATAAAATTCACCATGAGTCCATGACACTATCTCAAATGAAAATAATAACAGAAAAATGAAGATGCAAAATTGAAAATCCAACTCACTTTTCTTCAAGTAGCTTCGGAAGAACTGTATTCCTATAGTAGTGGATGGGTGCCCATGCTTTTATTCTAAAGTTGTAGACATTTGTCATGTTGTGGTCAAACCGTTCCATTATGTATTCTGGAATCTTATCCACCACATGAACAATGCTTTCTAAAGTACTCACAAAATGATCTTCATCATAAATATCACTGAATTTGCTGAACAAGTAAAACCCAAAAGCAGACAAGGTTAATGGGCATTATATTATCATTAAAGAAAATGAAATTATTGTTCTTGTTAAACTAAAAACATAGGTTAAAAAATATTAGCCATTACCGCGTCTAGGTCATAAAACTTAGAAATACTATTTCAAGCTGAATCCCTCTTATCTGAACATATGAAAACAGCAAGTAGCTCAAAACTGGCTATTAGATTACAGACAAGAAACAATGAAAAGAAATTATGTTCATTTAAACTGCAATCCAGTTGCTTATACCACAGAAAAGGTCGAGACATTTAACACTAATATTCCCAGAAAATGGAAAATTTAATTGTGTCAAATCTATTATGTTCACCAGCAGGGTTCTCTTTCCATTAGCTCTTGGAAAGGCATCACATGCTACAAGCCTACATTGCACACATAAAGTTCTCTCATTTTTATTCTTACAGTTTCTGATGTTGTAGGGATAAAGTCAGGAGTAGTATATATGATATTAATATCTTAAAAATACTAATTATCATTATATTAGCAGTTCGCTTGCTTTGGCAATATATTAATAAGGTAGTTTTACAGGCTAGGACTCATATATTACATAGTAATGATTGTGGCCTAAAAGCTATCTACATTTAATAGCCTATGAGAATCTTCAACAATTTTAAAAAGCAACTAGATATAAGCTAAAGCTGTTACCAAATAAATCCTGCCATGGAAATAGGCCATTGTAAATTTTTCTTTCATGTCAGAATCAATACATCAGACCATAACTTTTATGATACTGCACCACTAGGCATGTTTATGTCCTAGAAAACAAAAAAGAGACTGAAGATAAACACATGCTCACGAACCTAGGATCTCTCCATATGCTATGGAAATGAAAATTGGGGATCAAAAGTGTTGCATTAAGATAGCCCGCCACAGCAACTGCATTGCATATCTACAAAGCAACAATACAAGTTGTTGACTAAGGTTTAGTAGTATTATGTATTAAGTAAGGGTACTTTGGATAATTCCTAAAATGTGTAACCCTAAATGCGTAGTTATAAATATACGGTTTTGAAATTCCTTTCACGTTTAGGTCTTAGCATCAGAGTCTAAGATTTAATATGTAACTTGAATGATGGAGTTACTATTCATGCCGGAGTTATTGGCATACTATACATCCGAGAAAAAAGTTTTGATTTATTGTGCACGCCTGGCTACTCGGGTTTCCCCGTGTGCACTACGATTTCAGTGTGTTGGTGTTAATGCTCTTGGCTTATCCAAGAGGTAAGGTTGTTTTTCTTTAGAGTTCGGGCTTTACCTAAAAGTAATGTGGTGGTTGTCTGTAGGACAAGATTGTGGTATGACGGTGATATTGAGGGGGAGTTCAAGTGAAATTCCATTTTGTGGTGGTGGAGTACGACTCTCAACATGTCATGATCCTCGTCCATGGAAGGCGACTGGGCTCAAGGAAGCCGTGTTCGTGGTCATCATCTGTGTGAGGCAAGTGGCAGCTCAAAGGAAATACGTGCTCGTGGTTCTCTTCCAAAGAAAGCGATATGCAATATAAAGTGAAGTTTGTTTATGCATTCGACTAATGGATGAATCATGACGTTCTAACTTGTATATGAACTTTCCAACTTAAGGATAAATGTAAGAAGATTAAGGTTAAGTAGTATAGTATTACGTATTAAGTAAAGGTACAATGGGTAGTTCCTAAATACGTTGTAACCCTAGATGTATGGGGCTATGATATTGTATTAATGGTGTTGATGTGCTTAATAAATATATAGAGATACTCCGAGGAGGTACTTATGTAGACTATATAAAATCTTTGTATCAATTCTTTTTTTTTTCTTATGTTTAGTTTCTCAACACATGATAATGTTTGAGCAGCCTGCTATGAATGAAAAGAAAATGAATGAACCATATATGAAGAAGAAACAAAGAAAAATGGAAGCTTAAAAACAACCGAGGTTCTTTGTTGGTTCAGGCCTCCATTTGCCTCGATATAAATGTAACCATTTGAATCAGGCAACCCTGTAATAATAAACAAAAGGATGCTGTTCAAAATCCCAAGAAACATACACAATATATTTCATAAGCATTGACCCATAAAAGTAGAAATATCAAGGCTACTGTTGCATATTTGAGAAGGAAGGAGTACAAGGAACTACAGGATGAATAAACCCCTAGTTTCCTGGTATATAACCGATGTGGATATTTCCAGTTTTGGGCAGGGATCATAGAGTCTCAAGCATAATCCCATCTTTTTATTGTCATTTTGTTACTTGAATTTTCTCAATATTTTCAGTTTTCAATTTATCAAAGAGTACAATGAATATCCTTCATCTAGTGGTTCACTTTTATTAATTAGAAAAAGCTAAGAGAGTTCTTGTGTCACTATCATGAATCGTATGCCTATGGCCCAATTCTATGAGCTCCTACCTACTATGAGAAAAAGAAACAAAGACATTGTTATCAGCAGCAAACAACATTATGGCATACCTTTTGCTGACTTGTTTACACATGGTCTCCACTCACCACCTTTATAGGAGTGCTTCCATATTGTTGATATCTAAAGAAGTCCTGTGTCAGTGCATATTTTATTTGGGACTGAAAGAAATTCACATCATATGAGTATGCAATTCTAGCAACAATTACTTGTCCTTTCCTTGTAGTGTAATGGTTTATATTGCTGTTATGCACTTGATCATCCAGGTAATGGTAATGTAGTTATAGTTATAGTAATGTAATAACTGCAAGTGGCATGAACAGTACTCCCATAATTCAGATCTCACTAGTTGGTGACCATGCAAGGGAAGCATACTTTTGAAGGGGAAATTAGCGGACAAACTCCTGTCCATGAAGATTTCAACTTTAAAATTTACAGCCTTACCCTGCAGATCAAGAGTTCATTTTGAAACTCTTAAATGAGAGCATCATGTTGCAACAAAGCAACCAGTGATCACTCCAGATTTTCCCATGTTCGGTTTCACTCTTAACTGATAGGCTTCATAATTCAAATTGATAGGATCACAGAAAGATCCTGATTCAAAATTGATTTGTTGCAAAATACTTTTGGGCTGAAACTAGGGTACCAAGCCTGAAGATGAAGTTAGAGGTTTCATTACTAGCTAAACTGAAACTCGAACATTGTTAAACTAGCTGAATCTAAAATTTCATCCAATACTGTATGGGGATTAATACAAGGATCCAATCCAAAATGTACATTCATCAAAATTTAGGAATCTTTCATCAAAATTCACACACTCGAAACCCTAAATAAATCAAACACTAACCGCATCCGAGGAATTATCCAAATCCATCTCCGGTCGGAGCTTGGCATATAGCTGGGGGCTCCGGTACAACGAACCGGCAGCGGGACGGTGCTTGATTACCGGAACGACATCGAAAGAGACGGAACCCATGTAGAGCAGCATGCCCGATATGTAAATGAGAGGACAGAACAGGAAGAGGCCCTGGCGTCGAAGGAGAAGGGAGAGAAAAAGCCACGCAAGGCGTTGAGGCAAAGTGCGAGGGGGCTGAGCCGGAGTTAACCGGCCGCTCTTGGACCGGCCTTGGCGGAAGCGAGGGGAGCGGAGAGGGGAGGAGGGCGGAGAAGGGGTAGTGTGACCGCTGCTGCTCAGGCGATTGTAAGGGTGCATTAGGTGATGGGAGATCTGAGATGCAGTTGGAGTTTGAAGAGCTCTTAGCCTGCAATCCTCTCTCTTTGCCTGTGATTTGGGGATTCGAGGATCAGTAGAGAGAAACACGGGGTGGAGAAGGAGGAGAAGAAGAAGGAGCGTTTGTATTGTATTGATTCGTTTCGAACACACTGAAATTCATACGATTAACGACGTCACAAGAAATATTTATGTGCTATTACTTTTTCATTTCTTATATGCTGAGATATTGATTTCTTTTAATATATAAACCAAATTTATCAGGCAAATGTAGACCTGGTATGCATGTACTTAGAGGCTGTACCCATCTTGTTTTCTCCGGTTGGGATCGGATTTGAACTCAGTATTTAAAAATTATCTCGAGTTTGGATAAAACTAAACTCGAATTGGATAATAAAAAGTGTCGTTGGTACTCGTCAAATACTCACAAACATAATCGAATACAATCGAATTTTGATATTTCGTGATATTCAAATTTTAATTATGAATTATTCTAATTATATTTTATTATTATAATAATGATTAATTATGAAATTTTATATTTATTATATATAACCCAATCTAGTTTCTGACACGTGAATTATTTGTATGAGTCTCCATTCTACAAATTAATTGATATTACCGATTGACTTAATAGTTTCGACTAGGTCAAACTCGAGTCATACTAACAACTGGCGGGAAGCACTTCAGTATACGATCGCGTGCAGTAATTGACCGAACATAACCGAATGAAAAAAAACATAATATGTCAAGTATTCGGGTACTCGAAGCAGAAGCATTTTACATATATAAATTTAAATTTGTTATTCTTTTTAGGACTATGGACTTCCTAAAGTCTGATTTGAAGAATAAACTGATCAAAAATTTATTTTAAGGAGAGAGCCTATGAAGCACCGATTCTAACCATGCCAAACCTTTAGAAGTCATTCGAGAAGGAAATGATAGTTGATGCTTTCTTGGTCGAGGCTTTCTAGAACCTTCGTCTGATCGTTGTTTTATTACTTTTGTGCAAGAGGGAACACATGACAACTATAGAATGTAAAGTTTGGTTTAGGGTCTCACGATGAAAAAATAAATTATTTGTATATTTACTTTTAACTAATATTTTACCCGTACGATGTACACGAGCTTATAATTATATATACTAAAATGAGGAAAATGTGGTTAAAGATGAAAAATTGCAAAAAGAACCGAAAAAAGTATCATATAATGTAAATACTAACCATTTCTTTTAAATAATATATGCGATTTCTCTTTATATTAACACTCTCGTGCATTCTTTTGGTCCGCTTTCAATGTGGAACTAAAGTGACTAACAAAATTGAATTGGTTTAACCTCTTCTGCATGTGTAAGCTCTAATTAATTTTTTTTTCCACTTATTATAACATTAGTACTGAACTCCTAAATGTTTTTTTGTAAAAGAAAATTATATTATATATAACAAAATAAATAAAAAGGAAAAACGTGGTTAATGATGAAAAATTACAATAGTAGCCAAAAAAATATTATATATTTTTCGAGTATTAATTGAACTTGATAGTATCACGGAGTACCACATACCTTTCGGATAAATAAACAGATGTAACAATATACTCAAACTCGACCCGTCTTATATGATTTTTGCAGATCGGATCGGACCGAATCGAGTTGGACTCGGACAGTATTATGGTAGTCCAATTCGCATACAATTTTATGTTCTGTATTTTGGGGTGTCAATTTACGAGCACGCTTAAAATGTGTATGGATTTTGGTTACAAAATTTCGTATCTAAATAGGCAATGACTTGATTAAGATAAAGACAATTAATTTATTAAACCTCGTTTAAATTTGTTTAGAAATTAATATAATAAACATATTTAACACATGTTATTTAAAATTTATTTAAATTCATTTAAAACATATTAATAACATGTCTAAATTTATTAAGATTCATTTAGACTTATTTAAGTTTAGTTTAAATTCCTTTAAGACCTATTTTAAATTCATTTAAAAAAACGTATTCATATATATTTTAGTACATCAAACAGATCATTTAATAAACGTGTTTTAACATGTTGTATACGCGTTTAATAAACATGTTATATACGTGTTTTGAATTTTGACACGTTTTAGTAGACATGTCATATATGAATTTAATGAATTTTAATATAAAGGCTTAAAAATATTTTTGGTCCATCGATTATATCGTGAGTCCCAAACTGATTCATCATCTTCACTAATAACGAAAGTAATCATTCGATCACACGTATGGTCTCAATTATCAATTTTCATTAAGTCATTTAAAAAGTAATGATTAAAATGTAATTTTTAAAAAAAATAATGAATTGGTCTCCATCTCTTGTCTTCCTCCCATCTCCCCTCCCCTCCTCTGCACTCCGCCAACCACACCTCCCATTTTCGCTTCTTGCAAATGATCTCTTTTCTTTATCTTCATTTTCTTTAATGCAAAGGAGCTGATTGATGAGAAATCGGTTATGATTTTTTTCTCCTCTATGACTATTTCTTCCAAATCAATGGGAATGCCATTACTTTTCTTCTTCTCGAATATCTCTTTAGCAGGGTGATTTTCCGTAATTGCTTAATTTTCCATCTATTCTAATTTGGAACAAAATAGCAACCTGCGTAAGCAGCAACCCAAAGAACCCAAATTCTTGAGCCAAATTCACTTTCCTCTTAAGATCAAGCTTATTATCAACATCAAAGTTCTTCTTAAATGCCTTGACTTGATCCACACTTAAAGCTCATCTTATTCTCCGCAATCGTGACATACTTCTTAAAGACACCCATCTTCATATAAACCCAATGCTAGTACACTCCATTGTAAACATGGCCGTTTTGCTATAAAAGTATGACAAAATACAAACAAGTATTTTAGTTGATTAATAGTAATACTCAGAGAAGAAGAACATACATAAAATTGGGCAAAATCAAAACTACCCATAAAAACAATCAGTCAAACACTATACGAATTGAGTTTTAATTTTAAACATAAAATTGAGTTTTTTTAGAGAGAGAAATTGAAGGGTTGAGAGAGATAACCGACAGCTCAAAGCACCACGGACCTCAAATGCAGTTTCTGTTTAAATAAGGATCAGATATTATGGATTGTAGAAGGGAGATGAGAAGTTGGTAAATTGATTTGGAGAAATAAGGTAGGTGGGAGGATTGTAGAATTGTTCGAGCGAAAATATAGATAAAGCAAAGATAGGAGGAAGAGAGATAAGAGAAAGTGGATCACATCATTATTATTTTTAAAAAAATTTTACAGTCTAATATTTGAATGGAAATGATAATTAGGACGATCTGTATGATAGAATAATTACTTCCGTTAATTCATGAAGATGAGCCCAAATTAAAACTCCCATAATAAAATACGTTTTTAAGTCTAATATAAAATAAATTAATCACAAAGGATGCAGAGACAAATTTCACTTCTTTTAGTACTTATTTAATTAATAAAAATTTTATATTACCCCTAATTAACTTTCTGTATTTATTTCTACTAAAACTAAACTACTTTTAGTACTTTTAATCTAAATAAATTATTTATTAGATTTAAAATTCCAAATTATCGTTGTTGTTGTCTAAAATTAATTTATTGTAAAAAATAGATAAGCCACGTAGAAATATCTTGGTAATAAATCTAAATCTTAAAGTAATAAATAATGCTTCATTCATTTCAAAGAAGTTGTCATTTTCAAGTTTTTGATAAAATTAAGTTATTTTCTTAAGTTTAAAATATTTAATTTAGGGTCTCTGGCCTACGATCGATTTGTAGTCATAGTCCTTATATAATTTTTTGTTTAATTCGTATCTCATAGTTTCACATTTTTATAATTGGAACGTATATATCTCAAAACTTATGAGTGATTTTACTTTTTATCTTTAAACTTTAAAAATGCTCAAATTAATTCTTGAACTTTTAAAATTGCACAAAATTGATCATTTTATTTAAAATTTATAAAAATTTCACATACACTCATTCATCCATTTTTCTTTCTTCATCATTTCCTCACTCACAGACAGTTTCCCCTCTCACATTCCATAATTTATTTCAAATCTATAAAAATTTTATAAAAATTCAAAATAATATTTTGTTTATGCAAAATATAGTTATTAAATTATTAAACTCATGTTTGCTTAAAATTTTATTTTTTATAAAGAAAATAAGAATAATAGAAATTATATATAAACAACTAAAAAAATAAATTTCAAAAATTTTTCTAGTAACATGTGACATAACATGATTACAACAAAAAAAATTCAAATTTTATTATTATATGAAAATGAATTTTGAAATTTTTTTTAGTAGTTTATATATAATTTGATTTATATTATTGTTGTTATCTCTATATAACATATAAAGTTTAAAATAA
>JAYMTC010000612.1:0-11237 GCA_036897605.1 Melianthus villosus
TTCTGCAAACCCAGTTGTTCCAATGATTCAAAGTGTGGCATCATGGATGATGGATTACAGAACCCCAGTTTCATGTCTGTGAGGTGGGATGGAAAGTGTGGGGGTGTAACAAATCTAATTCCTTGCAATGCCCTTGACATCATTCCACCAGATATGCCTGGAAAAAAGGAAGTTTTGGTTGATTTTGTTTGCTTTGGTGATTTTGGCAATTGAAAATCTGAACCATCCAAGATCTTAAGTTGTTCCTCTTCCCACCTAGTTGCTAAATCTTCTGATGTCCTATACTTCCAAAATTTCAACCTGGGATCTTTAAGTATCGCATCCCAACTCCCCCTTCCATGTCTACGTACGCCAATCCATAGGAAATCAAGTTCATCTTCAGACCAAACCTCTACTTTTGATTTCTTTTTAAACAAGTTGCTTGATCCAGACCCAGTCCTCATCATAATGCTTTCAAGAACCTTTCTGTGGTTCTCCGGAAATGAGCCTTGCATCTGACCTAAACCCAAAGTGGGGGCTATTTCCCTTTCTTGCTGATTGTACATAGTTGCGTCGTGAGAGGGAAATTTCAAACTGGGGAACAATTGCATATCAGGAAGACCTTGCATTGTGCCATTTGCATCAATTCTACTGCGTAATGATAAGCTTGTTAAGAAATTTTGATGTGGTGGAAGCATGCTTTTCGATGAGAGAGGCAATATTGGCAGTAATTTTTCGTTGAAAGGAGCTTGAGGCATGGCTAACTTTTCCTCGAAGTCAGAGAAAGTAGCACCAGACCTTTCTAAACCATTTGAACCCTTTCCTTGACAGACAGATGCAGGATACTGCAATAAAAGTATTTGTGTCAATATATTACTTGGAAATTTGCAAATTGAGAAAGAGGGAGAGAGGGAGAGAGGGAGGGAGAGAGAGAGAGAGAGAGAGAGAGAGAGAGAGAGAGATTACAAAACTAACTGAGAAAGAACCATCTACAATGCTATTCTTACGACTCTGCAAAATTTCAGCTGACGCATCTGGCACTGTCAATTTTTTTGGGACAATCTCCTGACCTTCTGCTTCAGTCTCAACTGAAATCACAGGGCAAGGGGGTAAACTAAACGGAAAATCAGGTCTACGCACAGGCCTGGTTTGCCTGCCAATTGATCTTGAAAAGTTCCTATTTGATGACTCCGATTGATTAGAATTGGGAGCACATAGTCCTAGAACTGGTAACAAGTTGCTGGTGGTTACTGAGTTTGTGATACTTGTTCTCAGACAATGGTGTGCATGGATTTTTTCTGGAAAGGAGCCTCCCGAGGGACTAACAGAGATATCTAGGTGGCTCCTCTTTTTATTCTTGGACAGCGAGCTCAGCATCTTAGCTGGTTCAGTTCTTGCCCTTGGGGCATCACTTAGCTGAACAAACTTGCTATCCTCCATGTCAATTGTCAAAGACTTCTCCTTGGCAGGTTGATGAACAAATCCAGCTGCTTGAACCCAATTGTTGGTATTGGAATAATGTTCTGCGGGTGTCTCTAATCTGGTTAATCCCTCATTGAGATGAGATTCTTCAACTACATTTCTTTGAGCAAGCCGTTGTTTTTGCCGAGCACGGAGCTTAGCACTGTGTAGTAATATAGAGTCAAATGCAACAATATTGTATAAATAATATGAATCTGATAGAAAGAAAGAAAAAATCCCAAATCTCTTCATCAGATCCATTGTGTTTCACCTCAGGGAGAAAAAAATTCTGCACTTCACTAGTCACAGGAACAGTTTTGAACTAAAAATTCCCGAATCCCATCACAAAATTTAAGAAATTGAACTTACAACTTTGTTTTAAAAGCACGTCCGCCAGCTGTATACTCACGTACTGGCTCTGGTTCAGTCTCTTTTTCTTCACCACCACTCTGCTTAAACAAAGTAATAATCAAACTACTATTGATAAAATACACGAAAGTGATTAAGTGCATCGGTGCAAGTAAGACTAAGGTCTGAGTCCCTAAAACTAAAATCTGATTGTACTTGTTGAAATAGATATATCGATAAATCTCCCCCTACTATCAGTTCGAGTTTGTAGTAGAGTCCGTTATTTAACAAGTATTTGCTATGTAAAGGTTTCCTAGATAATAGTGAACCTTTGATTTCATTTTCTAGGATGTGTTTACCTTCTGAACTCCCGCCTGTATACATCAAATCTAACAAATCCAACCTCCAATGGATGGATGGACTAATGGTCAATCAGCTCTTCTACCAAGCATTATATCTTGCTTTTGATCTTTCCTGCCCCATGGATCCTAATCTTATATGCTAAATCTCTAATAATTTCTTGATGCACATGTCCCTGAATATTCAGATCCTGGGTTTTGTTTTCAAATTGAGAGGAATTAGAATCACAACAAAAAATCTGTCTACTAAAGCCCTCATCCTCTTGGTCTATAATTCAAGTAACATCATTTATTTTCTTTACCCTATTTTCTTTTGCAATGCAAATAATATGGAGGATCTCTGTGGTATTATGTGCAAGCCTACACCTGAGGTTTTGTTGACATATATTATCTGGAATACTCGCTGAAAGAAGACAAGTATCTTAGAAATGGTAGAGTAGAAATGGGACAAATGACCAAGAAAGTGAGATATTTCTAATGTGTTGGCGTAAGGTTCTCGAAACCCTTAGCTTTTATTTCTCAGTCTTCTATAGCACACTCTATCTTAGTTTTATGTTTTTGGACCATTTCTTTATTATTGGTCTTTTCATTCTCAACTTTTTAGATGTAAAGGTGGTACACCTTGTTATAGTGCATATTTCTAAAACTTCCTGACTTAGGCTTCTCCCCTTGTTCCTTGAACTTGAAGACGTTTATTTTCTTTTCCATATATTACTCAATTCGAAAGTTCATTATCTCTTGGGATACTTGTACTTATGATTCAACAACATTTTCTGCTGACACATTTTCTTAATTTCCAAAATTTTAGCTTCTACCTGGGAGATTAGAGGTTTAAATGCACCCATGGGATCAAGTTCTGCAAAATGCCTCGTGACACAAATGTTAGAGATACATTCAGCTGGCTGGTCTACGTGGAAGAAGAATAGTAGCTCGAAGTTTGAAAAGAGTATTCCTCATGCATTATTGTGCCAAGTAGCAGGTTTGTACGTGATAATATCTTTATGTTACGTGTTATCTAAATATTGAAATTGTTGTTCTATTATCTGTGTCATGAATATTTGAAAATTTTCCACAAGTACTATTGACAAATTGACTAAGACAACCTGTCTGCAAGCCCTTTTTGACAAGGACTTCTCACTTCTATTGCATCTTTTGAAACCATGATTCAATTAATTATGTTCTTTATCACCTTGATAAAGTTGTTTTATGCTAATACTAAGTATTCGTATTGCAAATAAGAAACCCGAGTCTCTTGGCAGGTGGTACAATAACTAAGAATTTACAATAGTATATGGTTTAGTTTCAATCCTCTTTGAGTTCAATTCAACAAGATAGTGCATGCAGAAATTTTTACAGTGGTGTTACAGTGCATGGGCTTCCATGAAGTTCTATAACTGCATACAAAAACGAGCATCTTCCATATCCCCAGATCTTTGCATTAGAATCAGATGGTGAATCATCTGATAGATGATCCATCTTTCCTATTCTCAAAAATTGTAGTTGAACGATGTTCATCCACTTTATTTCCATCCAGTTTATTTTCGACATCCAAGCGAACATGAAGATATTCTCAGGCAATAGTTTCAAATCTTTGGTATCCTTTGTACTCGAGGACGCCATATTGTCAAATATAGAATAGAGTGCTCCATGCTGGTTTGTGATTATCTGAACAACCCTCTTGGTTGCCCGACTTCTACTGTTGGATCACAAATATCTGGAAACATCCTCTTAATTCTTTGACTCACTAGGGTTTCCAATCATGGCAGTAAAATCCCTTTAGGTTTTCGTGAATGTATCTAAAAAATCAAAGATATTGTGGTCCTTGATTTAGAACGAGAAATTAGAATAAAAAAAGTTTGGAATCAGGCAATCATTTCTAGGATCAGTGCACTGGTACCATGTTGGAAGAGAAAGAAAGAAGGTCAAAGAGGCATATACCATATACCATTCTAATAGACCCCCGTGAACCATATATCATTTCTAGGATCATCCCGGGCTAGCACAACATCCCCCTTTTTCCATTCTAATAGACCCCTGTGAACCATATAATATTTAGGAGGTAATGAGCCTTCCAAACTACAGCAAAATATTTCTTTGTAGGCATTGATTAAATAGATAATAAAGGAGATAGTAAGCAGATATTTATAACAAAAATACCAGTATTTTAGAACTTCATTCACAAATTTAATCGGATTTACTTTGCATGAATTTTATGGATCATTCAGCCTGGTGGGTAATAATATTCGATGTTGGTCCATGCTTACCATCTGTAGTAACCATAAGGTCCCCGGGCCTAGCCCATCACCCCCTTCTTCAATTCTAATAGACACCAGCGAACCATAATACCATTTAGGAAGTAATGAGCCTTCCAAACTACAGTGAAATATTTCTTTGTATGCATTGATTAAGTAGATAACAGAGGAGATAGTAAGCAGATTTTTGTAAGAAAACTATGAATTTTAGAATTTTCGAACACAAATTTACATCGGATTTACTTTGCATGAATTTTATGGATAATTCCGCCTGGTGTGCAATAATACCCGATGTTGGTCCATTCTTACCATCTGTAGTAACCATTATTGTGTATCACTATAATGATCAGAGCCATGTTCACTTTATGACTTATATAATTGTAAAAAGATGAAGAAAATTATGAATCATGATTACATGTAGGACTGAGTCTAACCTGGTTTTCTTTTATTGTGACTGCAACATTCAGCTGTGAGTCATTGAGTGGTGGGCCATACCTGACCAGAAGCCCCTTTAACTGCAACATTCAGCTGTGAGTTATTGAGTGGTGGACCATACCTGACCAGAATGTGCCCCTCTAACTTCTCAACTCTTGTCTTATTAGCTATATGCGCTGCAGCACTTGCTTATTCCATTTTGTCTGCGCAAGCATAAATGATATATTATTATTTTGAAAATCCATGGCTTTGATTGTAGACTCTAAAATCCAAAATCATTTAAGTATATTTTGAAATAATTTCTTGTTTTGCGGGTTACGCATGAAGTTTTACGAGAGGAATTGCTTTTCATTGCTGTATGGCTCTTGACCAATTACAGGTCTGAAGGAGTATATTGGAGCAAATCCAGCACTTAAAATTGAATCGTTTACAATCACTTCCCATTTAAAGCTTGCTGATGAATCTTTTTCTATTGGTGAATTTGATGATGTTGAAGTGCATGATGAGTTTTATGATGCGATTGCTGCTGATCCATCATCATCGTCATCATCGGAAGATGAAATGAGCGATGATGAACAAGACAAGAAGGTTCTCTCTTATGCTTTCTTCATATTGGTTATAGAGTTCTATTACAGTATGATAGACTGCAAGTAAGCATTATCTGAAATATATCCTTGTAATTTTCAGGATACAGAATTGAAAATGAAAGATGTTTCTTGGGAAATCGCGAGCTCCTTTGAGCAAACATCAGGTTTTCTTTTTTTGATTAATTCTTGTAATTTGAACAAAAAATATAAACTTATTTTCCATTGAGTCTATAGGTACTATTCTTAAACACAAGCACTCCGTAACAAGAAATTATATATTCTGTTAAAGACACTACAAATTTAATTAACTATATATAATATAAAAATGGTAGAAGGTTTGACATATTTGTTGTCTTGCAGCTGTAATATCAGTTCTACGATGAGTCTGAACAACAAAAAACCAAGATTTAAGAATTGAATAACCCGATCTGAGATATAGGGAAAAAATCTTACCGTGTCAATTGACGAAATAGACCAATAAATGAGTTTGTTAGACCAATAAATGAGTTTGTTACAATATAGTCGTATTAATGCAGCAATAATTATTTATATCAAACAACCACTTGCTCTATAATCTCAAGCTTCTAGAATTTGATTTTATTCATATACTCCAACTACGTTCATTCAGTGTGTTTATCTTTGTTATATATCTCTATTAGTTTATATTCTATTATAAAAAGTATTTGTGATACCTTGGTTCCAGAAATAATGTGAAAAAGAACAAAAATAGGAATATGTTAAAACATTTCTGGCAGAATAACGTATAGTCAGGGTTGTCAATAGCGCAAGATACACCAAAACATGTAAAGACCTATCCATTGCCATCACAAGGCGCTAAAAAATAATTTAAATTACAACATAATCTCAACTGAATTAATCAAAATATAAATAAGTCTAGACCACTCATTTGGTCCTTAAAATTTTTTACTTTTCTCATTTAGGTCCCTGAACTATGACTTGCCCACCAGTAGTCCTTGAACTCACACCCATGTCTCAAAATTGAACTTCTATGAAATGGTAGTTAATTTTTCCGTCCGAAGTGCTTACCGGACGTCTGACGTGGCGGATTGACACTTTACCTCAGTCTCTGTCAAGATAACTTCGCCCCTTTCATTTTTAAACCCTAATTTCCTTCCTCTCTAATTTTATTCATCTCCTTCATCTTTTTCTCCCATCTTCTTCTCTATTTTCTCCCATATTTCAAACCGTGTCCTCAAAAGAATATGATGATGAAAAAAAAATTATTGGTGAACATAGTCATTACAACATCTGTGTTAGTATAGCATAAACCGGGAAGCACCAAAGAACATATTTTTCGGTTTCAATAACTGGGGTGAAAAAATATTTGGTAAAAGACAAAATTGCAACATCAAACGAACTCTTGAACAGAAGTCCTCAACAAATAGGAGTAATAGGCTTAGAAGTGTACCCTTTTGGTGGCCCGCTGTGTGTTGATGTGACCTGCTATCATAGTGATTGCTTAAAATGATCTTATAGCCGGCACACTTTGCACAATCGATCTAGTTGATATGCTTGAAGGCCACCAGCCTATGCAGCCTATGCAGCAAACAACCATTCCTTTCAGCGGTGCAAATACGCTTTCCCTTTTTGCAAAATGAGGGTTTAAAAGATGGAAGAAATTAAGGTTTTGGTAAGAAAATAGGGAACAAGATGGAAGAAAAAGACGAAGGAGATAAAGAAAATTAGAGAGGACGAATGAAATTATGGTTTAAAAGATGAAAGAGGCCAAGTTATTTTGGGAGAGGGTGAGGTAAAGTGCCAATTCGCCATGTCAAACGCTAGGTAAGCACTTCATACAGAAAAATTAACCTTCATTTGACAAAAGTTCAATTTTGAGACACGGGTGTGAGTTCGAGGACTACAGGTGGGTACCTAAATGGAAAAAGTCCAATAATTTAAGGATCAAATGAGTGATTTAGCCTATAAATAATAACAACAATCACCTCTGAAGTCATTATCAATAATATAAGATAAGACTGCAAATTCAAAACATCAAACATAAAGTAAGTTTAAATAAAAGATAAGGTTCAAAACATCCAAGGCACTAAAATATGCTCGAAGTTCATCATGAAAATTTCTATATAATTGGGTACTATGTTTAAATTAACAATTTATAACTATGTATACAATGTATAACCATCAAGATAATATTCAATTAACACCAAATGTTTCTTTCAAAAATTACGTATGGTGCAAAAACAGAAGCAAGAAGATAAACACAAAACATGTGAAACGAAGAAAAAGAAGCCGCTACAATAATGTATAAAACAAAAATTCTTACGACATCAATTATTTCTACTTGTAATTACTCGATAGTTCTCTGTAGCGAGGCTAACAATTGGTGACACGACGACACAAATATGAATATAACATGCTTAAAACATATTTCTCTTAATGTATTTTGGTTTAAACTGGTATCACATGTTTAAGACCCGTCTACGATCTGTCACACTCTTCTTCTAAGTCAGTCATAAAATCCACAACCACTCATCGACTCCTACAATCTCTCTACTTATTGATTCCCTCGATCACTCCACTCACTCATAGACTCTTGTGATCTCTCCACTTCTTCAGTCATACGATCTCTATACTCCTTCACTACCACGATCTCTCCACTTATTAACTCTTGTGATCTCTCCATTCTTCACCCATACAATCTCTATACTCCTTCACTACCACGAACTCTCCACTCATTGACTCTTAAGGCATCTCCACTTCATCACTCATACGATTTATGTACTCCTTCACATCCACGATTCTCTCTTTGTCAATTCTCTTCACCACCGTCCACTAACTTCTTCGTCTTTGTTGGCTTCCTCGTATCTATCGAACACCTTCTACTCTTCAATCTCATCTCTTTGATTTCATTTTCTCTTTTTATTGTTGTATTTTTTTTTATAAATAGGTATAGTGGTTTTATTTTCTTTAGAACATGTAAATCACTTATGTGAAATTTTTATCAAAATATGGATTTTATTAATTACCATGCAAGGTGTATCAACCAAATTATTATTTATGTTGTTAATTGTATGTTTAGGACATTTTATTTTAGCGGGTTGTGTTCTGTCATGTTTGTATTATGTTCCTGACTGTGTTCGTGTCATGTTATGGTTAGACCCATTTAATAAAAATGTTTAAACAAGTCATGTAACTAGTTCAATGAACATGTCATGTTTAAGTTTTGAGGTTATATAAGGTTTTAATGAATTTCGGCACACGCACAAATTCGGAATGATATGAAACACATCATGGTAACACGTTTTGCCAGATCTATTTGTAGACTACTCTGGTACACTTAGTAATAGAGCCACCTTCTTTATATAAGAGGAAACAAAAAGGGGTTGATCCCTTATTTCCCTTGCATGAGTGGTCTCTCTAAGCCGGAATAGAATCGTAAGCTCAATATTATGTTGATTAGAACATAACGAATTTACAATAACACCTCACAACATTCATAATATTTAATTTTTTTACAACACCACCACATTTAGAACCCAATCCATATATATTCAACTTATAAATTAGGAGTGTGTTTGATAGTTTAATTACGATGGAAATGGATAGAAAGAAAAGGAAAATGGTCAAATTTTCTCCGTTCATCGTGTTTGTAGGTTTTTTAAAGAGTGAAAAGGAAGGAAAATTTGGCAATTTTTCATTCCAAAACTTTCCTTTCAAAAGTGGACGGAATTTGATAGGAAGTTTTATTAATTTACTATAAAAATCATTTATACTTGTTCTTGATCAGTTCTATCCTTTATATTTCTAAGTAAACAAATATAATTTTCAACTGTATCCTAATTTTCATTCCTAAACTCCCAAACGTAATGAAGGTAAATTATACGTTTTTCTTTATTTTCTTCTCTCCTCACTTTCTTTCCTTTTCTGTCTCGCCCTTTCCCTCTAAATTGACCACAACATTGTAAAAGAGGGATAGAACACCAAAAAGAACTCCCTGAGTTTTATGGAATGAAACTTGGAGATAAGCTTTTTCCAAGTCAGCTTAATTCATGCATGCATAAAGAAGTCCTAGATCGATACTAGAGATAAAGAGAAGTATGCCAGAAAAAGATTTCAAAATACACCTGTTAATTCAATTTTATGGAGTAAGTTAATATTTCCGGCTAAAAAATACTCTCCAACGCTGTAAATTGATGGTCGTCGGAAACCGAAGCTTTGGTGATTGATGATCCGTCATGTGGGAGTGGAAATCAGTAGTGGCTGCTATGTTTTATGGCTCGTGAGAGTTAAATCTGATATAAAAAAATTTGATGCGACCTAGGCTGATGGATCAAGATCTGGAAAAAACAGCCATTCGAGTTGAATGACGACCATGGCGCACCTTTCGTAATTGCCTTGCCATGATTTTTACATTGCGTGGGAGGTGGACGCCGCCTCGCCATTGACAACACTGCATATAGCTCCAAGCTGATATATCGTAATTTCACATTTAGTTTAGCCTTTCTTTATAAGAACCTAAAGTAGCATTCTTCATGCATTCAGGTGAAAATAATGAATTAGATTTGGAAGTAGCGCCTGTCAATATAAATCTAAACCAGTTATCGGGTTCAATGCACGAAGGGAAGGAGGGTACAGATTCAAACTGTTGGACTTCTCCCAGTGCTACAAGTTTCATGATTAGGGGAAAGACTTATCTAAAGGATTATTCTAAGGTGAGGTTCTCTTTCCTTCTCAACATTATGTAAGTGATGCATAATCCATGCTGGTCCATTCCTTAATTTCTTATTTTATCATATACCAATAGAAGAAACAGTTTCTGAATATTTATTTTGCTATGGTTGGGTTGAGTTGGGACCAAAGCATAATTTAGTTTTATATTGTATATTTTGGGTTTGGTGCAATTAAATAAAGAATCGAGTTAGCATTGCTGAAAACAATTGAAAGTTCCTATGTGAAAGTAAATTTGAAGTTTTTGCATAACTGAACGATAACATTTGTATTTGAACTGCCTTAAATATTTGGTAAATTGTTGAAGTTATAAAATTTTCCGAATGGGGACAAAACTTAAAAGTAGTTAGCATTAATAGTCAAAAAGTGGCAGCATTTTTAAAATCAACTTTGTACTGCCTTTAAAGGAACCACTGGAAAAAATGTTAAAATAAATTGGTAGTTAATTTGACCAAATGTGCAACAAATACCTTAGGAGAAAAACACGCATGAAAAGACCCATCCTAAGCCCTACCTGAAGCTACTTAGCATCAGCTTTAGGACTCTTGTTTGCATTACAAGTTTTATACATCAATCATCTTATAGTCATCCTCCTCTCTTTGAGCTTGAGACTCGATCTCCAAGTAACTACATAGGAAGATATTGCTTAAATTCCTTTAGTTCTTAGATTCTCACACTTCATCCTGTTATTTCCAACAACTTATTTGACTACTTCAATATCGTCTCTTCCTTGTTATCTTGAACGAATTTAAATGGTGATCAAACATTATTTATGCTTATTGGTGCAGTGCATTTGATTTGTTCTTTCCATAACTAATACAATAGTGGATTATGTGGAATGCTAATAATGTGTAACATAAGTTCGTTTCAGGTAATGGGTGGAGATCCTCTTCTCAAGCTAATAGCTGTTGATTGGTTTAAGGTTGATAAACCCGCAGATAGGGTCGCATTGCACCCTAGTTGTCTTGTTCAGGTAGATTATATATCTGGATTTGGCTAACTAAATTAAGTGTCTATATATCATTAATTGTATGTGTGTTTCTCTATTTTTCCTTAGTTTGTAAAAGATTGTCATTTTTAGTATGTTGAAACATACCTTGAGAATTGTT
>JAYMTC010000613.1:0-11232 GCA_036897605.1 Melianthus villosus
AAAAATAAATTATATATTTTATTAATATTTTACATAAATTATTTATAAACATGTAATATTAAAACTCATTCTTACTTTAAGCATGAAGTATTCATATTTGTATCGTCTTGTCATCGCTAATTGTCACCCATGAGATTATTAAATTTATACCGGCTAATTTAAAAAAAAAACTGAAATTTAGGAAAAATGTGGCATACGTGTGATGTGTAGAGTTGTAAATTGAGTGAGCTGGTCCTGTCCAACCTTCCATGAATCGAAATTTAAAAGAATATATTGAGACCCAACCTTAAATCAAACATCAGGGACGGATCGACATTCGTGTATCGAGCCATTTTGTGGACCGATTAATCCACTCTACTCGACGACAGCGGTAGTTATGTGGTATGCATGTATTTAACAGAAATATATTTCCAAGATTTCCAAATGAGTTACCACTACAACTTAGTAACACAAGTAAGCTAACATTTGACGGTTACAATTGCAAAAAACGCAATATTTGTATTAACAAAATAAGTGAACATTTAATTTAAGGGTATTTTTATTTGAAAAAATTATATATATATATACACTGATTGATATCTTTTTCTACATCTAAAAAAATTTCTTTTTAAATGTCGACTTTAGCTATTTATGCCTGAGTTGTACATTTGTACGAAGAAATCGTGCAATTGCACGAAAAAATCAAGATCGCGAACTAAGATGAAATGAATTTGTCAAATAAATATGGAGAATTTTGAAGAATAATAAGAAAATATTTCATATTTGGGGTTTAAGGGTTTATAAAAAAATTCAAATCGTGCATAGGTAAGATTTTAAAGATGCAGTTGACATGGCCCTCTAAAACCGTTGGGCGTGTTTTTTTTTTTTTTTTCCGTGACTTCAGCTTTATTTAGTCGGAAATGATTATGATATATCTGAAAATTTGTTAATAGGAATAGTGAACATATAATTTGAGAAATAAACAATAGTCGAGTGATTAAAAACATGTTTTTAAATGTTTTGGGTTACTCAGACCATGGGTGTAATAGCCCCATTTTCTCCTTATAAAATGGTGAGTATGTTCCTTAAAAACAGAAAGGCAAAAGAGAACCGTGACACATTCCTTTGGTCGAGTGTTCTTTGAAAGTTACTGAGTATCAATTTTAAGCTGCTCTATTATCATCAAATTTTCCTTGTCCGATCTCATGTATATTTACTTATCGTATTTTTGTCGTTTTAGATTTGAGGTCATTGACTGAAAACCAGATATTAGATAGTTCTTGGGGTATTATAATATATTAATATTAATTTCCATGTAAACGTAATTAAATATTGTCACATTTCCACATATAATATAATGATTGGTAATACTAAAATTTAAAAACATACCGTTAACTTATACTAAATATGTTAAATTAAACACATTTTATTATTTAATTTATATTTGTAACAGTTTAACATATATTATTAACAAAATATTGGTTAAACTATGTAATAGACTGTTACATCGCACCACAGTTCCCATCATGTTCTAAAATATGTAATAACATTTTTAGTTCTTAAAAAACGTATTTATATTCAAAATTAAAATAAGCAACAAATACTAAAAACTGCAAAAATATCAGAATGTGACATTGAAACAGAAAAACCTCAACAGATTGTCGAGCGCCAAGCTGCTTAGATAGAAGTGTTCTACTTAGTAGACACGTATGAATGTATGAATTTTGAATATTACATTAAAAACTAATAAATAACATTTTTAAAAAAACATTGAAATAGAAAAGAGTAACATTCTTACATGCAAGGAGAATAGTTTAATAAAGAAGTAACTATTTTGATATGTTACTTCCTTTTCGAAAACAATCTAGTCTAGAATATACAATATGATATTACATATTATTATTCCTGTTTACATAATTCACCCAGGTGCAAGTAAAGATAAAGAAAAAACAGGCTAGTAATATGAACAGCTTCGTTCCGCCTATTTTTTCAGTGAACTCTGGTAAACTTGACATGTACAACTTGTATAGGATACTATGCATGATACAAGAAGAGACTATTCCCAGCAGCACAAGCCAACAAGTTTGTTGTTGGATGCCATGCCAAATGTAACAGCTTGGAGCTTAAGTTACAAGCTACTTCATTGCCTCCCGAGTTTTCATGAACTGAGAAATACGAAGCAAATATACAAGTTTTCAATTGTGGAATTGGTGAAAGGAAACAATAAAATTCCAGTTCCTTGGACTACCGGCCTTATGGTATGCAGTACACGTCTATTTGTTATTCCAATTAATAATTAATTATAAACAAAAAGGCTAACGAATGAGGATCTGAAAAAAGAAAACCAACCTTGGCGGTAAAACCCACGTGTCAGGTTGCTTAAGGACGACCTTCTAGCCCTTGGAGCAGAATGAAGCAGCGGCTTTCTGTTTTCAGGTTCAGAAAATATAAATGTACAATTGAAAAGTTAATGAGAGCAGCATTGGAACATAACACTACATAATATTGGAATTGTCTGATGAATTATTTGCAGAACTGGATCTGACCCCCACACGTATCCTCACTATCAAGACAATCCATCTTTCAAAATACAGTTGTTTTTGTAAATGATGTTTTATTAAAAATAGAATTCCATATATAACACCAAAGGTAAATCACATATACAAAAAAGCATTTTACAAGTATCACGGTGGTAAAGACTTTTAACTTCTGTTTGACAAGCTATTTGATCTTCCAAAGAATTGATTATGGAAAAAAAGTGAAATTGGTAAACCAACCTGTTCGGCTTTTTGCTAGCCTCTAGGGTGATGCCTTCTTCCCCTCCAACACCATGAGAAAAAATGCGTACAAGGTTGCTAAGTCAAAAAACAGATTTTTATCAGCACTGCAATTCTATCATATTGCCAAATGTCTTTAGATGCAACTGCAATTCTATCATATTGCCAAATGACTTTAGATGCAACTGCAACGAGTTACATACAAACCTGTAAGATCCAGTCGCAAAGTGAAGTCCATCTCCGCTTAGGCAGCACTCAAATTTATCAAATATTGAGTCATTATTATACAAATCACATAGCTGCAAAATTCACGATAACGTGTTAGTTGTAGGGAATCAAATGAGTACGAAAAATGTATGTACTGAATACAGAACTTATTATTTTAACCTTGTTCAAATATATCTCATTTGGCTCTATAAAAGACGATGACACGGACTTAACTGATACAAAAAGATAAGGAAAACTTAATTGGTGTCATCATCATTCTCTAAGTAATTTGGGATGATGGCAGAGTTGAAGTAACAAAGTTTGGGTTGGTATTCTCGTCTGATGATGAGTTCTAGAGTATGCAGAGATCAAAGTTCAAATTTTATACAACTCTGTCATCACTGCATGAATTTTGGATCCAGTTCATTGAACTTGTACAGCAATTATGTCCCTATCTCTCTCTATAGAACACAAAACTTCCCCAGAAGATATATTTCATTTATTGAGAGTTAAGATGTGGAGGAAAATACAGAATATTATCAAGAGTAATATTGATCTTAGAAAGTGGGTTTATTTGGATTAACTGTTTAATTTTGATTTCGAATTTAGCTTTTGTTTCACATAGTTTCATATGGGTAAACTCACCTTAGGCCGTAGGTGCTCATGAATTTTAAATGTCGCAACTGGTGAAGATTCCATGTGCATATCCCACAACTTAAACAAACATGAAAGGCATCAGTTATTAAAAGCATTGCTTCTCCAATGGTAATTGTATTCAACAACATAATATGTACAAGCAATGCTGATTATGAAACATGAATCAGAATAGCAAACTCAATATACTTTTGCGCATTTTAAAGATACTATAAGATGGAAAGTATAACATATTTAATAGAAAAAACTTTGGGGGTTCCAAGGCTACATTGGTAAGAAAATGTTTAAAAATCATGACTAGATCTGCAAGATAAATCAGGGAAAATTTCAGCATCTCATCCCTTATAGCCAGCCACATAAGAATTAAGTGAAAGAAAAGAATAAAATTACAGAGTGATGTCAGTTAAATGATTGGAAGACCTTGAGACTCATGTAATCACGGCTCAAAATGTGTCTCCCATCAGTTGCAAACTTCAGGTCAGAGATAGAAGCAACTATTTCCGTAAAAAATGATTTATACCCGTGGGATTCTCCATCTTGTAATCTGTAAAGTCAAACTCCAAATGATAAATAAGAAACTCCAATGCATTTTGAAACGAAGAACTTTACGAAAACACACTTTATAATAAGTTCCTGTAAACTGGTCCAGCAAACTAAAACTCACATTCTGGCACTGTGATCACATAATGCAGACTGCCGCATGTCAACAAGCCGAATAAAACCTCTTGAACTGCTGTATGCGAGTAAATTACAGTGAATAGGATGAAACTCTGCTGATGTTATGACCTCTGCATAGAAATTTCAAAAAATCAATTAGAAAATATATTAACCAGGAATCTTAAGTGATGATCCTAGAACTGAAAATGAAATCAACCAGATTACAGCACATAATGCAAAGATTATGACTTATGAAAATAAAATACCAGTGAGATCTTCCATGTTGGAAGGTTTCATGTCGATGATATTGAAACATTGATTGTTGGTCTCCAGGTTCCACAAATTAATTCTAAGATCATCGGCCGAAATAAATGTCTCACCATCACTACATACAGATTCTGACACCAGATTATCATCTTAGATAGAAACACACACCCAGATAATATTCTACAAGAATATGAAATGAGAGATTGATTAAGATTGGCACTTACAAATTTGAGTTGGTTGGATAAAATGGAGCGTTTTGACACATGCCAATCCGCTAAATCTTTATGTTGGAGAGTCTTAGAGGATTAGTGTTTGCTAATATTATGTATTAAGTAATGGTACTTTTGGTATTTCCTAAATAAGGTGTATCCTAGAGTGAGGTTATAAATAATGGCTATGTGATTGTATCATCGAATTTCATGTGCATAGAAATACTCTCATGGATGTAGACTTGATGCCGAACCAAATGTTCTCTTTTTTATGTTTTGTTTGATCTTTGACTTAAAATTAGATTGAGATATTTGAAATAAAAACACTTGTTTAGTTACTGTGCCAGTTAATGTAGCAGTCAAGAGTACTGTATCTGTCGGGTTACTATTCACACCGAGTATTGTTCATGTTGGTTGCTGTAGCAGTCTGGGTATTACAGGTCAAAGAGAGAATTTTGATTGGTTGGGGTGTGCGTAGCCACTCAGTTTGTGAGCGTGCATTAGAATTATAGTGTGTTGGTGTGAATGTTCTTGGCTTGTCCAATAAACAAAACTGTGTTGGTGCAAATCTCATGCCTTGTCCAAGAGGCAAGGTGGTGAATTGGGCACAAGATTTTGTTGATGATAGTGATGTTTATGGAGAGTTCAAGTGTTAATATAATATATTAAGTAAGGATAATTCCGATAGTTCCTAAATAAAGTAATTCTAGTTGTGTAGTTATATATATAAGGCTATATCATGGCTTCAAGGGAATTGAGTTGGTGTGCACAATAAATATATAGAGATACTCTAATGCCAAATTCCATAAATTCTCTCTTTCTCGTTATGTATAGTTTCTTTAGTATAGATAGATACTCCAGGTAGGCTAATGTCGAACCATATAAAATTCTTGCGTTTGTTCTCTCTTTCTCGTTACGTTTAGTTTCTTAACAGTGATATCGACTATGCTAAATGTAACTGAGAACTGATATTGCAAAAGTTAGCTAAGTGGTGCAGATAAATCAAAAAAAAATTACCTATTATTTGTTATGGAGTTAATATTGAAATCATGCGCATGAGCATACACCTTCCGACATCTTGCAGAAGCAGCGTCTTGAGAAACCTGGTTTACAGAACAATTTTAGAATAAAGCAAATATTGAAACTGAGAAAATTATAACAGCCTTCTATAATCCACACCATATACCTCGGTATGCATTTCATGAGAAGGGGACAAGTCCTTGGCCATTTTACTCGTCGATTCTAGATGATAGCCATTAGAAGCAGATGGCCTGTCCTGCTCACTCAAGAAACTCCTTTCAGCCAAAAGTGAATTCTCTGAACATACAAAAGGGTTATGGTCTACTTCTTTTACTTTCTTCACTTTATGTTCTTTGACCTGGTTTAAAGAAATAAGCGTATAAGTTAGCATGCAGGTCATTCCAGCACAGTGATAAAGAGTGCAGACATATAAACCACAGCTATATGTTTTTTATGTCACTTATTACCATGTTTCTCTCTTTTTTCCCTTAAAATTTTCTTACCAAGTTATACCTAAGGTAACATCTGAAAAGATTCCATGTTATTTGATCTAAGCATGCAAACCGAACTGATCAGAAACCTAACCTCCTTACTGTACCATTTAAAGATCTCATGCTCTACATCCAACCCTGCCTTCTACAGACCTCATCCTCTACATCTGACCCTCCACAATCCTCCTATATTTCTTTTTCCAACAATTGCAAATAAAAATCTTTCCATATAATCCCTCTCAAGGTGGCATAACCAAGTAAACCCACACGAGTATGTAAACTATGGACAGCTAAAATTCTTCAGCTTTAACCAAGGACTAGAATAAGTAAACTACAGTACAGGAATCTGGTTTCCAGATAACACATGAGGAAGATAACATCCCTGCTGAACTTTGTTCCAGTGCCTCAAGGTAACATTATAAATTCCTCTATTCATTTTCTTTTTAAGCTTCACAAATTACAATGGTATATCAGGAAATAAACAAATTTGAATCGAGTTTCTATGCGAGAAATTTCTTACCTTCCATAGTTTAATTGTCTTGTCATTTGCTGAAAGGATGAATTGCGAGCCATTGGGTGTTGCACACCACCTTAGTTTATTGATCTTCTCTTCAACTTCCAAACTCTTCAAGTAATCAAACTACACAAATGACACAGCATTTTGTCCAATTAGAAGCATGATATAAATTGGCTGTACGTATCCTACATGTAAAATCGAAAGCATACCTCTGGTTCATGACTCTGAAATTCGGTCTTGTATACATACTCAGGATGCCTGGTGAAGGTGGAATCAAATGGCTCCAATTCTTTCCGAGAATGGTGCAGATTTAAAGTCTAATAAGCCAATAATTAAGGGTAAAAAGATAAGCCCAACTTATGCCAAACAACCAATACAGCTGCCAGCCTAAAAAACCACATGTGCAAAATGAATTCAGACAGATTTTGCTAATTATCAAATAGATAAATACAGGAAAGCTCTAGGTTAAAATGGGAATTCACACATTTTTTCGTTTCCTTGCTTCAAAAATTACAATCCGGCCACCTCGATCCCCAACAGCAAGGTAATCACCAGTCTTGTCGAATTGAATTGAAGAAACAGTATCCGCTGAAGGAAAGAAAAAATTTAAATTGCAATTAGTTAAGTACATTTATGTCTATTTCATATTTTGCCTCAACACCAGAAGAAAATGTGTCGCTGGATATAATAGAAAAAATACAGTGTAAGTTACAATACAACCAGCGCTTCAAGAGATTCAAAACAAAATTGTGTCCTGCAATTTCCGAGATTTTTGAATTTGAGGGGACAAACTTTAGGATTCGGAATCGTTTAAGTTTTGTTCGCTTCCAATTTCTCCTCATCAAGAAAAGTAAGATAATAACGAACAAAGGATGAACTAATTTCACCTATCATGCTGCTACATCCAAGTTCCTGTCATTTCAGATGCTTCGTTTCTCTTAGATTTTTAAATTTGAGAGAAGAAACTTTAGGTTTCACAATCATTTCAATTTTGCTTGCATAAGGAGAACAAACGAAGAACAAATTTCACCTTATCATGCCGTTAATTCGAAGTTCTCTACTTATCTGAGAACTACTGAAGTAAACAAGAAAAAAAATCAGCTAACCGTCTTGGAGGTCTTCTCCGGGAGATCGTTCGCCGAAGACCTGAGACAGTTTCCAATTGAGAGGAGCAACGGAGTCGGAACTGGAAGTCATGGTTGTAACTTAAACGGCGAGGAAGGTATTACTGTTTGTCATGAGCGATCCATCAACTGCATCATCTGAGAGTCTTAGTGGTTGTGATGATGATGATGATTGAGCTGTCTGTGTATTGTATTGGTATTATCCACTGGAAGTTGTCGAGGAGAGAAGATGGTGTTTTTATTCAGATAGGAATCGGCCGGCAAGTGGAAATTAATGACTGAGTCGGGTCCATTCACGAAGCATTTGTTTTTTCATTGGGCTTCAGACAGCTTTACAACACTGGGCTCTTCATAAAAAAATGTATACGTGAAGTTTGTAAATAATTTATAATTATTCCTTAAAATAATAAATATTTTAAGATTATAGTACTCTAATTTTCAATATGATTACATGTTAAAATATTAACATGTATTGTATTCATTCTTAAGAAAGTCACTCAATTCTAAACTATTAACATGTATTGTATTGACATTCTATAACATGTCTTTAACATGTATTAAGACACGTTACTTTTTTTTTTTTTTTTTTTTGGGTAAACAAGACCTCATTAATATATGATTAAACATGATATATTTATTAATAAATTTGTATTACATATTTATTTATTAGATATTCTTGAAGTTTTTTAATCACATGCCTCTCTAATAACTAATGTATAGGTTTATTGTGTTATTTATTAAAAATAAAAAATTATTAAAGATGCAGTATTTAATTTTGCTGGTATTCATTGAATTATACTTTCCCAATCAAGCCCAAATCAATCTTCATTTCACAGTATCCATATTCTATGTTTTAATAATCACAATACCATCAACTGGAATTTATAAGGAATGTCTAAATACATTATTTGCCTCCATAATCAAAGATTTATGGAAAATTCTATTTGCATATATTAAAAATTATATTTTGAAATAAATATAACAGATAGTTCATAATATTTTCAAGTATAAATGTCTAATATATCTCAATATATACATATTAAACAAGCCTTTTATATAAATAGTATCTAAATTTAATGCTTGATCATATTATCAACTATACCGTTTAAATTAATCATGTTCATATCTAAATTCTCCGTATTGACATCTATTTATTAACAAAATTGAAATTATGCGCCTCATCATCACAGACTTAGTAGCTTGAGCTTGAATTCGTAGTCCAAGTTTACCTCCATAATTATAAATTTGAGAAGTTCCTTAGTAAATGGATTTAATCAAACATATTTATTAAGATGGAATATTAACAATCATTTGATGTTTGAGTCGAAGTATTCATATTTATGAGTGAGTATATAATTTAACTTAGATTAAATAATTTAAATAAAATTATAAATATAAATTTTAGTTTAGTTTATATGTTAAAATCAAACCAAATTCACTATATACTATTTTTTATAATTTTATAAATTATTTATTTATGTCACATTTACCTATTTAACAATAATATTTTATCTGTTATTTAATGTTTCCCTATTCCTATTTTTTTTTGTCAAATATAACCTATTTTCGAAATTTTTTTAGATATCATTGGGTATTAGCTCTTAAATGTGATATCACAAAGAATTTGCCGTATCTCATAGAATTTATTGAGTATAGATTACATGACTTAAACTTTAGCTATAAATATTAAGAAATGCTCATTATTTCAATATATCGAAATACTAGAGTTTTATTTGTGCTCTATTAAAGAGGATAATGGAGAAGATGAACAAAAAATATATTCTAAAATTTGTCAGAGATTTCAAATAAATCGGATTATTAATTTACCAAAATTCTAAAGTATGTATCTCGATCATTGCTTGTAGTAATTTTTTTTTTATATTATAAACTTATTGAATATGGGAAAAATTAAATGTTAAGTTAAAATGATGTGTTCTTTTAAAGTTCAGATTTCGACATAGCATTTTTTTGAATTTCTTGATCATGAAATTCCATAAAATTAGGGAAACCTGATCAATTGTTGAGGCTACCCATTTTAAAGTAAAATTCACATAGTTAGGTAAATTTATTGCTTTATATATTTTTAGGTAGAGCTTTATATATCATGGTTTGATTGCAGTTCAAATTGAGAAACATTATGTGAAAGTTGGGATGACTTTTGCATGCTAATGGAATGACAAATGATGTTATTAAAGTCTCGAACTCTTTCCGAGTGGATGTTGTTTCAGAAGAAAATACACATATGAAGTCTAATAGAATATCCTAAATGATCAGTCTCATCGTGTTGGAACGACCTTGCCAAAGTCGAATCATATCACATGGACCTCGCCGGCATCACCTTGAGAAAAAGGCTAATTGAGTATAACTGTCACGACCCGAATTTTATTTTTAATTATAACTATCACGATCCGAATTTCGCGTATGAGACAAAGTGGATTTCTTTGGGCTACCACTGTCAGAAAGAGACAAAATTGTCACATCACAATATGTAAATATCAATCTCAAGACGAGTATAATGAATATATCATAAATCAAATCATTACTTACAAAAATCTCTTTTAAATCAAAATATATTATTGTACAAAGTTATTTTTACGAAGATAATTTGATTACAACTATGTTACCAACCAATTCTCTTGGTGAGCTAATTGTTTCCAACTATCCTGACAATCTGAAATCAGAAAGATGAGACATGAGTACTAAATACTCAGTGAATGCCACATACACCACAAATGCATAAATTTCTTAAGCATTAACAAACAATAACTTATTAACTGAGTTGGACTGTACCTCCATCGAGACTGTCTACGTACCCATCCAATGTGATCAAGTCTCTCGTAATTATTCCTATTACTTACTACAAATGATAAAAGGAGCCATCACTTATCTATTCATATTTTCATAAAGTAACATAGATAAGTCATCAATAATTTATTATCTATTCACATATTCTTCACCTTCCGACCATAGGAAGAGTTAAATCACATTAGTATAGCGATATAATATACTAGCATCTAAAATCATCTATACTTAAAATTATGCATATCTTATATCATACATCAGTTAGTTTTTATTGGTGTCACATGTCACTAGGCTAAGTCTCAAATATTATTCATATATTAATAATCATGCTACTTAGACATAACATATGACCATCTTTGCTGGATACCAAAGACGAGCCAAGTCAGTATCCACTAATAGCTTCGGTACAGTAACAATCATAGGAATTTCATCACATATTCTATATATCATACCGCATGATTACCATTATCGGAGAATCAAGATTCAATATCTCATACAGCATGATTTCCACTGTAATGGAATCAATGC
>JAYMTC010000614.1:0-11231 GCA_036897605.1 Melianthus villosus
ATGCAGATAATCCTTTTACAGGAATAAAAAGAAGATAACACAGTTTTCTCGACTTATTTATTTATTTATACATTTTAATAGTTGGGACCCTGAGAGCAGGAAAGATTAAAATCAGTAGGACCTGACATGTGTTGAAATACTGAGAAAGTTGTGAGTCCTTATGAGAAAGTTAATAAGTTATAGAGAACACCCAATAGATAAAAGATTTATGGGAATAAGTTTCTAGAAACTCTAGAAATTATTTTAATATTTTTAATATTTAGAACTCTAGAAACTTATTTTCTCATGAGGTCTAAAGAATATTAAAAATAAGTTTCTAGAGTTTTAAAAGACCAAGTTCAGTCTTAAAAGCATCATTTAGTCTTGCACGCTACAATTAAATGAACAAGAGACCCGAGCCTCTTACTCTGCCCAGCAGGATTCCATGAGGGATGTCAACTTTAATGAGGTATTTGGCGGGATGGTAAGCTTTCGATTTTGGAAGGCAACAGCTCCAACCACCTAAAATTTTGAACACCATGCCAACCAAAATAACCATTGATGTTCATATTTTGTGCAATTAAAATATTATTTTTATAAATATCCATATGGTAAAACCATAACAATTATATTTTTTAAACTATACCTGGACTGGGTTAAGTCCACTCCAAGGCTGTTGCAAAGTTATAAGCTCCCATAGGATCACTCCATAACTGTAAACATCAGACTTCTCATTTGAAGGTTCCCCTCTGAGGATTTCAGGAGACATCCACTCAGGCTGAAATTAAAAGCAACAGCATTACGAAATACTAGAGGTTCTGCATGTAATGGTTCTAAATGAAAATACAACATTACTGAAATATTTGATCTACGAGTGATAGATAACGAGGTCATAGTTCAACAACAAAAAATACTCATGGTTGCTGAATACGAAGAGTTCTAAATAGTAAGTGGCAGTAATTCTTACTAAATTTTTCTTGAAATTATCCTGGAAAACAAAGGTATGGCAAAACAAAAGTAAAACCTATTTTAGATCAGGAATCATGGAATCAGTGGTGGATCCTGATACTTGGAAAAACTAACCTAAAGCAATTATTGACACAGACTCCTTTATATAGTTCAACATGTTTTCGGGCATCGGCCTGCTTACCCTAACAACTTAGGGATCCCTTCACAACGCAGATAAGGGCAGAAAATTGCTAGAAAGTGACTTTCATGACCTTCATTATATTATTAACCTTATAAATAATATGAGTGTAAGATGAAAGATAACTAACAGTTCCAGCAACCGATTTCGATGATATGAAAGTATTTGCCTTGAATCTGGACAAACCAAAATCGCACACCTAAACATGAAAATCAATACTGAATTAATTGTGTAATAAGGTAACTGGAATAGTTTAAGAAACCTATGTTTTGTATACCTTGACAGTCCATTTTTTATCAACCAACAAATTTGGAGATTTAAGATCCCAGTGAACTATTGGAGGGTTAAGACAATGCAGATAGTTTATCCCTTTGGCCTGCAACCAAAACATAATGAAATATTGCTTGAAAATTCAAAACATTTTAACACATGATGAACATGAACTGGAAGGACACCAATTAATACCAACCACATCCAACGCCATGCGTAAACGTCTTCTATGATCCAAAACCTTTCTTGCTGTTGGCTGATGTATTAAGCGAAACAAACTACCCCTGCACAGAGAATGTGTAAAGAGATCCAACATGCCAACTTCTTCAGCCATATAAATCAACTGTGTTACCTAGGAAGATATTCTGTCACAATTGACAGATGGTGGCGCTTCATAACCGCACCCATAAAAAGAACAACATTTAGATGGCGGACACGTTTCATTATTGCAACCTAGAAATTGTAACAGTAATTTAACCACCACGACTATAAGCAATTTGATTCTCAAACATAAATAAAACTCGTACGTTACAATAGGATTTTATCCCAAGAGTTTTAACACTACATTTTCTGGTGCATGTTCCTATTCGTACTAATTAGAGTTAGTTCGTAGAGCCATATATAAACAACACATAATATCATTTTAATTGATTCTCAGCCATTTTAAGTATGTCAACAACAAAAAATACTACATTCATACCATAAGAAAGAAACCGAAGTCATAAGAATTCAAACTGGACCTATTCAATCAAAGTAAATCTTTTTTTATCAAATTAAGTTTATAAATTACCATGGGGCCAAAAGCTGAGATAATATAGTGCAAAAATATAACAGGAAATGAAAAATTAGAACTACAAAGAGAGTTGTGAGGGGCCCGATGATCTCATGGCTCAAAAGTACATCAAAGGAAAACACGTGCATATGTAAGAAATAAAGAATTGATTGGATTGGAGTAGCATATGAGGAAAAATATATTTGACCAAAACAGTTCACTTGAAGTTTGGATCAAGAAATCCAGAATCTTGCAGATTACGTACAAGTTTACGCTATACCTCTCTTAAGAACTCCTTCAATTTATCATCGTTAAAGTCCTGCACAGTCAAAACCTTGACTGCAACATCCTGCATTTTAATGAATTATAACTCTCTGCGGCAAGAATGTAACAATAATAAAACATTAGAATACAAATGCTGTTAGATGATTTCCACAGAACGATTTAGAATTGATTTTTTGTCAAGTAAAAATCGGCACAGGACCAAAGCCATTTTACCATTACCATACAAATGAGATACTGAAACTGCTAACTCACATATAGAAATTGCATATGCACCAATCCATTCATAACATGTTACATGTACATACAAGCATCCGACATATTTCGTGTCTCAAGTGCCTTCACCATCTAAAAAGACTTAACATAGTAAGAATGTGTTGTTTTACCATACAAATGAGATACTGAAATTGTTAACTCATATATAGAAATTACATATACACCAGTCTATTCACGAAAACATGTTACATGTATATACAAGCATCTGACATATTTCATGTCTCGAGTGTCTTCACCATCCAAAAAAACAGAACAACATAGTAAGAATGTGTTATAGGACTTTAGTTACAAAAGATAATTAAGCAAGAATATGCATGCAATTGTCTATAAAATGCAATAAATCATTTGATTGCATCTCAATTTTTTAGAACGGATTATTATTATTATTACTATTATAATTATAATTTAAATTATAATAAAGGCGGGGTTAAATATTATGAAGGAAAGAAATAGGGTTACAATATTAGAAAGGAAAGAAAATATAACGTATTAATATTAGAAAATTAAGCTTTCTAAGGTATAAAGTAATACTTTGTGTACATCCAAAATTAAGTAACACGTAGTTATAAAAATAGAGTTGTGTTATTATATACTAGTTGATCTAAAGTAGAAAAAGGTGTTCCCAATAGATCTAAGTGGCCAGGCCAGATTCAGTCTCCGGTTCATATTTCGTCGACCAATCCTTCCTAATTTCTCCTACTTCTTTACCATAACAAGTTTTTGTGAACTAACTTCGATGAGAAGAAAAAAAAAGGTTTGATTGAGTTAGTTTGGTTCTTTACTTTGCCATTTCAAATCCCAGTATACCTCTGGTTGGGATGGATAGCTCACCACTTCACTTTCACTTAGGCTCGAGCCAAGTTAGTGGAGTGGAAATAACGTGCTAACTAAAAATCAGGTAAAATATTTGTGATTCTAACCCAGTTGGTGCTGATTTTAACCTAGTTGGTACGTTTTTTTGTCGTTCTTGATTCGAGTACAATGACCTACTGAATCCAAGTCGCCCTCAAGTAAGATGAAGTCTGTAATTATAGAGGTTGATTGATCCGAATTGAATAATTTCAACTACTTGTAGTGGAAATAACATTAGAATGTGGGGAAGGTTGGTCACCTTAAGGAGTCGCCTGCTTTTAACCCTGTTTGCATAGGCTCGTGCACAGATTTACTTTGAGAATAGTTGCTCTTTGGAAAGCACAGTACGATGAAAGTTGTAAGCTGTGTTGAAACAGTTAAAGAATTATGGGATCACTCGACTACTTTGTACTCTGTCGTTTATAATTTAACTCACATATATGAGACAAAGTTTTTCTTACATATCTAAAGAGTACAAAATTTCGTGCACCACTATGTAGAATATAAGGATGTATAAGAACAACTCAATGTGATTCTTTCTATTTCTTCTGATATAAGAAAATGCATAAGCAACGAGAATAATTAGTAGTGACGAAATTACTTGCCGGTTTGAGTCATTCATTTGAGCATGTTCGTTCACCAATTTTAATTAGTATAGAGACATCATCTCTTGAAGAAGTCTTTGCTCGAGTCAATAGGATTGCTAGTGAGAAGACTTGAGGTTGCATCCAGTGACTAGTTCGCTCTTATTAGTCGCGGCCGCAAGGGAGGAAGAGGCGGTCGTTCTAGTGGACGGGGTCGAGAAAGTCATATGGATTGTCATGGTCCGACATGTTTTACTTGTGAAGAATTTGGGACAATGTGACTATGACTGTGACTATGACTGATGACGACCACGCTAAATACACAGAGTATCAAGTTGCTCAGCCTCCACTGGCAATGTCGTACAAACAGATAATTTTATTGTTTGTCGTTTATCGATTATGCTTCCTCAGGTCACATGACAAGTAATCAAGATATACTTGTCGAGTATGAACCCTTTTCTCATTTGTCTCTCATTTCCTTAACTGAAAAATCACAGTCAAACTCTTCGATATATTTGTGATATGTCTTTTACCTACCTCAATTCGAAATTTTAATAGAAACAATTATTTATCATGATATCATAGCATGAAGTACTTGCGGATGCACCATTATTGGACCATATATTCGCGTGTTGCTACCTCAAAGTAATTTGAGTACAGGTCACACACAAGCACAAAGGAGTGTTGAAATATATGTATTAAATCTCATTCTACTAATGGCTCGAACTTTTAGTAGAAACAGTTATTCAACATGTTTCAATTACTATAAGGGACTCTGTCAAACAATGGGAAGCTTAAGAATTTCCTAGCCACCATGTGATGACAAATTATATTCAGGATGGGACTTTGTAATAGGATTGCATGGATAGCAGTACTACCATGATACATAACATTTATAATTACTGTCGTAACTTTTTCTACCATTCATAGATTATTACGTTTTCAATATAGACTGAACACAATTATGTTGTACAGATGAAAGAAAAATTTTATTCTTCTAATGACCACTAACATAACTTAATAGTAGACAATCAACAGCGACGCCCAGACACGCAAAATTGATTACAAAATATGGTATTCATTAACTAATTAGATAAAAGCAACTATATGCATAGTCAAAATAAATCAAATATCAATTGATCCTCCACCATATGCACCTAATTACTTTTTGTTAAATAGTTAATTGCTCCATAAACTTCCAGCAACAGATTACCATACATAGAATAAAAATGAAACAAAACATTGCAGTACATTTCCAAATAATATCTCAAGTGATCTCCTGAATTTATTTATTTTTTAATTTCAATACTAACCAATCCATGCCATTCAGCACGATGCACCGTCCCAAATGAGCCTGCAAGAGAATACATCACAACATTCAACAAAATGTCCTTTCCAAAACAGATGGTGTACTGTTTAAAAATATGACATGCTCGAAAGCAATTACCAGCACCAATGCGCTCCTTGATGTGCAAGTCATTCCATGAGATCTCAACCCAGTCGATGGAAAGAGAAGGTTCAATGATCAAGAAACTTGGGATGGGATCAGATTGATTGGACAAGCTAGTACTTGATTGCTTGACAGCTTCAGTCACACTTCGTGATGAAACAATCTCATTTTTATAGCTTTGCTCAACAACAGCCTTGGCCCCAACCAACCCAGAATTTTTATCTATGGTTTCCCTAACATTAGCATCTAAAGCTTCGGACAAATTTCCCTTCACAATGCTCAGAGCCGTGCTATTACCATTATTCTTGTTTAGCTGCAATGGTATTTTAAAGGAATCTATTCCTAAACAAGATTGAGCAATTTCAGAACAAATGGAAACCTTCCGACTTTCGAGCATATGATTATACTTCCTTTGTTGGCTTTCTTTTTTACTTCCTGCAAGATATTTGACATTTATAATTTTAATTTTGTGTAATTGCATTATTTCTGACAATTTATTATAATATCTGACACCTTAAAAACATTTGTTCTTATTTATATAACTGAAATCCTGTTGTGAAGTTCAAAGCCGTCATAGTTCCAAGCATTTGTTAAAATGAAATGGAACAAAACATTGTGATAAAACAAAATTTAAGCAACTCTGGAGGCCATAGAGCACAAGATACAGAAAGAACTTGTGCTATATATGCCCTCCATTTCTAAGAACTTCAAGACCAATCTCATAGCTCCACAAGTGACTCAACAGTTTCATTGTGCATCACATTACAGTAGTATTGCTATGTTTGGAAATCAACGCAGGCACATCCAATATGCTAGAACTGATATACGGGAAAAGGAATGCTTATGCGCAATTTAATCAATTTCTGAATCAACGCACCAGAGTACATATTATTTTTGGGGGAGAACATTTGAGCGCTGAGTTCGGAATTTGACTTGATGCAATATCCATGTATGATTGTCGCAATTCTTTTATATAATGAAGTTGGAATGGCGAAGGTGTTGGTGACAGTAAACTTCCATTAATTGATGAATCTGGACCATGAACATCTCCTGGTTTTCCAACTAGATCAACTACGTACTCCCTCCAACAAATATATGAAATACAAATCAATAAGAGGTGAAAAAGGCTCAACTACATATTTAGTACCTTGAAAAAGTTCAAACTGGTACCCGAACTTTTTGTTTCGTCTTTAACATCTAAATTGTAATGAAAAATATTATAAAAATTAAACAAAGTAAAATGGTATATATACAAATTTAATGTCAAAACCAATTTTGCACTTTTTAATAATTAGGATACTAAATATGTACAATAAATAAAGAGTTCAGATACCAACTTGAACTTTTCCAAAAGTTTGGATACCTAATTTGTATTTAAGCTGGTGAAAAATAATGAGAAACCAGAACAAAAAAACTCCAACAAATTGATTAGATACTCGTGCACATACAATATGACATAGGTAACATCCATCACTGTGCAGAGACATGGAAACACCTTATAGTAATGCTAAAAATCAACAGCAACAAAAATTTCATAACTACCGGCTCTCTCGTTACTCCTGCATTTCTCCAGACACAATCTATACGGTGAGATGAAAAATGGTATAATCACCACTATTTTATGTGTTAAGAACCCTATGTGAAAGCTTGACGCCTATAAATTTAAATGAGAGCATTGAAAGACGCAATTCAAGTAACAAAATACATGGTTTATGTGAAATCATAAGCAGATATCATGTTAGTAATTGGAGAGGTTATATTCTGAATGAGCTAGTCATGTTCAGAAGCATACCACTCTCCATATTCTTTATATAAAAAAACTAATAGAAAGCAACCCAACAATAATTGCATCACTTACCTTGAGTATTGCCTGTCATCTTCAATTTTTACGAGGCAAGAAGACTGATGGTCAGTTTCACAATATTTGCAACCTCGAGCTATCCGGCATGGTAATCCTATGTAATCAGCCAATTTCTGTGCATATATAATCATATTACCGGTTACTTTTTTTTATTTAGCAGTCCTACCGTGGGTAAATATTTATCCTTCATGTATGATTTTAGGATGATTGAGAATAGAAGTACAAAAACATGAACACTAAAAAATGGTGCAAAAGAGAGCTCGTGTGTGTGCATGCGAGCATACAGAATTATGTTAAAAGAGAAGATTCACTAGAAAAGAGAAGTGCTGGGCTTGATATTCCGATGAACACACATTAAATTTGCTCAAAAAATTTTTTTAATTCACTGAGGCAGAATGCAAATAACCTGGAGGGAATAAAATGACCTAACCCAATTAGGTTATACCACACATATATAATAAATGTAAGAGGGATTAGTTATATCAATCAGACATAATGATGCAATACCCTATACATTCACAAAGAAATTATAAAATTTTTGCATGAAATCTTCAAAATTTCACGAGATCAAAATTTCCTATCCATTTCGTCGAGTGTTCAAATAAAGTAATTTTTCAAGGAATCTTGTGTAAAGATAAGAATTTTTTATCATTGGTCCTGACATTTATATACCCCGTGTAACATCTGATGTTATTGAACATGTCAGCCTTTGTGACTGTTATCTAGCACAAAAATGTAGGCATCTCCAAATCACTTCCATAACATTCTTTTCATGTTTTTAGGGCGAGTTTGTAAAGTGAAGTACATAGACAGAGGTAAGGATTTCCCCAAAAAATTGAAGAACTTATGGGTCCCATGTATGAAATACTATTTTTCTGATTCAATACTCGGATGAACATAGAGAATCACTAAGACAATTTACTGAAGATGACCTTTTCAAGCTTGCAAATGTTTCACACACAATAAATCTCCGCAAAACTTGTAAGCCTATAAATCAACTTGAAGATTTTACCATAAACTTAACGAGTTGTACTATAAATAAGAACATAAATATACATGAAAGACATATAGTCACCTTGAATAGAATTGCACGGTGCCTGCAGAGCCCCATTGAAAGGCTGCCGATTGGGAGTATAATACAATTCTGAAAATCTCTCAATCTCTCGCTGCTCAATTTCCACTGTTTGTAGAGATCCCCCTGCTCTCCAGGGAAAGTTCCCCTATAGATTTAAACATAAATCAGTAACCAATCAAAGAGAACATCCAACTAATATAGAAGGAACTTATAAGAAAAAAATCCCACACCCCATATATATTGCAACAAGTTTGCCCAGTTCCTCCACCAAAACTAAGGTATTTTCTGAGGCACAATAAAGTTCTTGTGCCCTGCACTCAAGCTGCTTAAGCCGTGAATCTCCACGCTCATCAACAAGGAGAACCTCCATAGATGAATCATTTGGTTCGATAGCTTGAAGTGACAATAAAGGTGGCAGCCGCATTCCTTCCTCCAAATCATTGCACATCAACCATAAATGCGGATTCATCCCCAAAATGTTGTAGAATCCATCAGATATCTTGTCACTGTACGGCAAGCAACCGCTAACCTGAAATTTTGCACGGGAAGCAAATTATAAGTCAAAAGGTGTGAACTCAGTGAACATTAGACTGTGAATGACAAATTGTCATGCGTCATAAGGTTATGACAATTAATAGAAATCCCAAAGAGTACAGAATTAAAACCCCACAACTATCAATTCCTAGAAGCCCTCCACTATTAAGGATTAGGATGTGAATATTATTGTGAAAATGCATGGACAAGTAGAACTTAGTAATGGACAAATAAAAGGAAATTTGAAAATCTGGCAAATAAGATACACTGCCTCAGTATGCAAATGAAAACAGGACCCAACAAGATAACAGATATTCTAATGCCTTCCACTATCATAAATGAAGTCCTAGATCAAGAAACAAATAAAATCATACAAAAAATCCAATTGCAGTACCCAGAGCCGATACGAAACAATTCCTACATCCGAAGAGTCAGGTCGGCCATCTTGCACAAGCACTGGATCACTTGCAAGGGTAGCTTGAGAAGTAAGCCTCCTAGCCAATGTAAGATGCAAATAGTAACTCTCTTTTGCCTTCTGCACCAAACTATCCTTACTCTCCTCTTCCTCCTCCAGCTCTGGCCTCATTGACGAGGGCTTGGGCGAGTTCTTAATATCAGGCGAGCAACTTCCATCCAGGGTAGTTCCAGAACACAAGCTCCCGGCATTACTACTCGCGCTCGAAACCCGCGGCAGGGATACCGCCCAACGGAAATTCCTATCCACATTCCGATTTATCGTCGAAACCGCCGGTAACAACAGCTCTTGATCCTCGTCGTCGCTCAATATCCTCGAAGATTTCACGTGAACCGACCTCTCTCCTTTCTTATTAGCCAACCAATCGCATAAAGCAGGAAATTGCTTCTTCCTTTGGTTCCCCTTGTTGTTAGTGTTGCTTTCTTCGCCCGTGAAAATATCGGATACAACCGCGCTCTTCCCAACCGCAAACTCCTTGGAAGTCTTCGAGACTTCCCATCACTTTCACCATTAACACCATTAATGGAGCTCGAACTTTCTTTACCGTCTACAATATTATTCTCGTGATCCTGCAACAGTTGTTTCGAAGACGCATCGTACCTGTAATCCGGAAATTGCCTGGAGAAGAAGTAAGTCGTTTTATGAGGCATTTTCTACGCTCACGAGAAATCGAATCCTTACTCGCACATGTGTTAAGTCATTCACATGCTTTTGTTGCATAACAAACAAAACAACAAATCACTCTAACCGTACAATCTCTGCAAACAAACTCTATTTCCACTCCTCAATACAGCTAGCAATCATCCGATCACCACTAACCTCTTGTTTCCATCACGCAGAGAAACTTGTAAACTTTCATAAAACAGAAAGCGATACATGGAGCAAGCAAAAAATTGGCGATGATAATAACTTCCTTGGTAACAGTATCCCAGAGATCAAGCCATTAAAGGACAGTTTTTGAGTTAAGCACGAGAGTGAAGAAGACAGAACAGAAAAGAAAATAAAGTGTAAAATATAGGAGTTAAGCAGGAGAATGAAGAAACGAAACAGAGAAGAAAAGAAAGTGAAAAATATAGGAGAATGGCTAACGAGCGCATTGGTGTTGAATGCTCACATTTTATATTCTCATTCCACGTAATTGGTTACTCACGAGTACGTTTGACACGTAAGATTTTGTGCCACGGTGTGCGCACGATAGGCAGTCTATGCAAATTGGGAATTTATTCGAGTAAAATATTTGGCCCATTTAACAACCCGGTCTTCAGGAATTGAAATGAAATTGAATGGTTTAATTTTAATTTTTTATTTGATAGTTTATTTAAAAATTATAATTTTAAATTTGATTCTATAAAATTTTAAAATAATTTTGTTCTAGAGTGGAAAGAATTTCAATTTTAAAAATTAAAATTATTTAATTAAAAGAATTAGACTTAAAAGATAAATTTATCAATTGAGTTCACGTTTGATAATGATCATTCAATTATGAGTTCGACAATTTTAGTCATTTGAGTAGATGAATGGTATGAGTTATTCTATATATTTTCTATCGGATTCGTCGTATGTTTAACTCTAAATTAATTTATCATTTTATCGCGAATGGAAAGATGATGTGGTCATCTTAATTAACACTCTGTCATGTTATGCTAGTTAAAAGAAATTAGATGGAAAACAGAC
>JAYMTC010000615.1:0-11229 GCA_036897605.1 Melianthus villosus
GATCTTCTTGGGATGACGAGGAGTTGCTGAGCCCAAAGGGTTGCTTGCTCGTCCTAGTCAGCTCGTCTTGGTTGCTTGAGGACTGTTCGGATCTCCCCACATCAATAGTTTTTTTTTTTAAGAATCAAGATAGTTGTTGGTATTTTCTCATAGGCTTGTAAGTTGAAGTTTTAATACCTGAAAAATACAAAAACTTATTTCTTCATATGAGTCGGGTATAAAATTCATCAAATTGAAGTTAATTCTTGCAAAAAAAAAAAAATTTCAATACCTATTAATATATTGTAAAAGGAGAAGAAAACATATTGAGAATGGATAATATTTATAGAAAAAAAAATGAAGAAACAAAGAATGAAATTGATAAAAATAAAATAAGAAGCTATATAATAACTTGAATGTTCATGAAATATATATGAATTGAAGGAAATACGAAGAGATGATTAAATAAAGTAGAAATTACAAAGAGTTAATAAAAGATAAGTGTAAATTTTAACCCACTTTGATTTAGAATGAGAATTGAAAGAGATAATATATTTTAAAATAGATAAAAATAAAATTGGATTCCGTTGTTTAACATAGGATATTAAATTTTTTAAACTGAACCAATAAATAGATTTGAATGAGGTTTAAATTCCGTTGTTTGATATTGATTTGTTCCCCATTTTTAGGAGGTTTTTCTTGAGAAGTAACATTGGATTGAATTGTGTTGCAACAGATATTGATGACTGCAGAAACCCGTAAAGGTGTGTGGAGAATCAAATTTGCCATAAAACTCTGGGAGGATCTTATTGTAGTTGTCCACAAGGATATCACTCACATTACCGATGATAGTCGTCTTCCTATATGAGTGCCCAGCGAGCCTAAGTAATCAGATCCTGTTAGCTGATTGATCCTATTTTACAATTAGTTGACTCTTTTACCGACATACATATGCCCTCATGACCAAATACAAGTTCATTAAGAAATCACAAAGGATTCAAGAAGATTGGGACCGTAGCTCGGTGGAACAATATGCGGAAGAATTGAAATCTTAGATTAAAACACTATGTATGGATGGTGTGACAGTGAAGTTGCTAGGTTGTTGTCTTGAGACAGAAGTACCTCTACCATCACCTCCATGATGATGGCCTCATATCGTATAATTCTTGGCAGAATCGGCTAAGAATGGCAATAGAAGTTGGCAAAAGTTACCCAGATATGCTTAAGGTCAAACAGAACCATCTAGGAAGTTCTAATTGAGAAGATGATATAAATATATTGGCTTGCTTAATGAAATGATAAATCAGATCAATCAAATTATTTTCTCATGCTTGACAATTATTAGTCAACAAAAGGCGTTATCCATTTTATAAGCTATTAAAAAACGAAAATGATTTGTTTGAAATAGCAACCACGACCACCTCCTTGGAAAGAAGTAGCTGATTTCTGTTCATATGGCACTGTTTTTGCACTGTACCATAATAAGGAAGCTCTTACAAGAAAATTTCAAAAATAATTTAATATTTAAAAAATCAGTCATTTGCATCTTGGGTAAATTTCTAATTCAAATAAATTTCTCCATATCTTCTCATGCTTCACAATTAGTCAACAAACATAATGTTTTATTTTTTTCATTGACTGATTGAACTGAAACCGCGTTATGGCTTGCAATAAGAGTTGACTTTACAGAATTACAATATCCAGTCTTCCTTTTACCAATCCTAAATTAGGACCCTTTATTTTCTCGTGACATCCGATTTCAATGGAATCTCCATTGAAAGACCTCTCAATTTTCTTAATTTTACTGTTTCAGCTTCATCTTCTTCAAGCCCAACAAGAGTATCTCAACAACAAGCAACTCGCCTGCCAAACTAAATCCAATTCGACAAATGGGTACATCTGCAATGGTCCAAAATCATGTTCCTCGTACCTTACTTTCCGATCCAACCCTCCCTATAACAGTCCCCTCTCAATCAGCTATCTTTTGGGTGTGGACGCCACCGTCATCTCCGCCCTCAACGACATCCCCTCCCCTGTCGCCGTTGTTCCCACCGACACCGTCCTCGTCGTACCAATCAACTGTTCCTGTTCCGGAAACTACTACCAACACAACACCACCTACAATCTTACGGAGACATCTGAGACGTATTTCACTGTTGCAAATGACACTTACCAGGGTCTCTCGACCTGCCAGGCTATGGAGAATCAAAATCCTTATGGAGAATTGAATCTGACTGTTGGGTTGAATCTGAAAGTGCCGTTGAGATGTGCTTGTCCTAGTAGTAATCAGACTACTAAAGGGGTTAAGTATTTGGTTACTTATGTTCCAAATTGGGGGGATTCGATTCCCGTTATTGCTCAGATGTTTCATTCTGATGACCAGAGTATTTATGATGCTAATGAGTTGTCATCTGATTTAATTTTTGCTCTAACACCTCTTCTGGTTCCTATTTCAACTGAGGCTACTCAAATTGGAACATCTCCGCCCCCTGCTGAGGCTCCTCCGGCTGTTGTTGTTGGCAAATCGAGCTCGAACAAGTGGGTGTTTGTTGGAATTGGTATTGGAGCTGGTTTGCTTGTCCTTTTTGCTGTTTTAGGATGTTTGTTCTGGTTCAGGTTTAAGAAGAGGAAGCAGAATTCAGAGCCAAAACCTAAGATACTAGCTGAATCTACTGATTACTCGGCCATCCCTAACAAAACTAATTCATGGTCTCTTTCGTCTGAGGGGGCTCGTTATGCTGTTGATTCATTGAATGTGTATAAGTTTGAGGATTTACAGAAGGCTACTGAGTTTTTCTCAGAAGGTAATAAGATTAAAGGATCGGTTTATAGGGCACTGTTTAAAGGAGATGCTGCTGCAATTAAGGTGATGAAAGGGGATGTGTCCGGGGAAATTAATATACTGAAGCAGATCAATCATAGTAATATAGTTAGGCTCTCTGGTTTCTGTGTACACCAAGGGAACTCGTACCTTATTTATGAGTATGCAGAGAATGGATCGGTCAGTGATTGGCTTCGCTCGAGCAAGTATCAGACGGCTGCTCCATTGACATGGAAGCAGAGAGTTCAAATTGCATATGATGTAGCAGATGCCTTGAATTACCTTCACAACTACACTAATCCACCCTACATTCACAAGAATTTGAAAACCAGTAACATTCTTTTGGATGGCAATTGTAGAGCTAAAGTTGCTAACTTTGGGCTGGCAAGAACCGTGGATTTTAATGAGGAAGGGGGATTGCAATTGACTAGACATGTAGTTGGCACACAGGGTTATATGGCTCCCGAATATATCGAGAACGGGGTGATTACCAGTAAATTAGATATTTTTGCATTTGGGATTGTGATGTTGGAGCTTTTATCCGGTAAGGAAGCTGCTGCAGGTGAAAAGAATGGTGGAGAGGAGCTGCTATCAGTAACTGTAACTCAGGTGCTCACAGGAGACAATGTGAGGGAGAAACTGAAAGGGTTGATTGATCCGGCTCTACAAAATGATTACCCTCTTGATTTGGCCTTCTCCATGGCTCAGCTCTCTCAAACCTGTGTTGCTCGTGATCTTAATGCTCGTCCTGCAGTGGGTGAAGTTTTCATGACACTTTCGAAGATTCTGTCATCTTCCTTGGACTGGGATCCATCTGATGAGCTTGGAAATTCAAGATCACTGAGCCATGGTAGGTAGGCAATACTCATACTGCCACTTTGGATGCAAAATTAAGACCCATGAAGGAATGTTAATGATATATATGCAGGTTGTGCTAGACTCGATCCCCCACCATATATTGTTGCCTGTAACTAGTTTGTCTTCGAATCTGTCATATTATACATTTAACAATTCTTAAAGACATTTTTGTTTAATTCAGCCGAGCTATAGATTCTCTATTGATATCTCCCGGTGTCTTGAGTTGTGAATTTATCTTCTGCATTGTATGTTAGTTTCCTTAATTTCTTTAACCGGGGAATGTTGAACCATATGAGATGTGCTAACAGAAGGCTTAACATCAGTGGAAACCTAATGCATCATTATTACTTAATTTCTCATCCAGAGAGTAGCATATTCCACAAAAACAGATTCTTCACAACTCTATACAGCTTAACAATTGCACTTATTATTAATTTTTTTTAAAATGATGCTTATACAGAAACAGGATAATTAGACAGGAACCTTCACATTGGCCAATTCTTGATGGATCACATACCTGAAATTTGAACTTTTGAGGTAATCAATTGCTGTCTTGTAGACTGTTCCATTGATGCATTTTCTGATGGATTTCTGTTGAACTTCTGAAATACATCCCTTTATGATATCTAATAGTCCAGTGCATGCTTAGAGACATATCCTTTGCAACGTAGTATAGAATTTTTGGTTCGTCGATATTTCTTTCCTTTTGAATGTACGTGTTGGCTAGGACTAACTCGTCTCGAACTAGTTTCAGATACTGAAATATGATGTGTGCCAACTGAGTAAGCAGCCTTGGAGTCCAACAACACCCATCTAATATATAAATCTAAATCTAAATTTACTTCCTTCTCATTTTTTGTTTTCCTCTCCCACTAATAAAGTCTCTACAATCTGTCATTTATAATCTCTAAAAACTGGCGCATCTAAAGGCTTCGGCTGGAAATGGCCGAAACATTGTAAAGTTCTCACTTATCTTATCTTCAATCGGCTGGATAAGGTCACTACAATATTTTTCTTAAAACTTTGTCATGTACTTTTTTCAAATATATAAAAATCATATACAAGTCTCTCTATTGTTCCACAAGTTGTGGAAGTAAATGTAAATCATTTGTTGTTGACTGATCTGACATGAGAATTAAATATAAAATTTAATTTTTATAATGAAATTCTTAATAAAATCTCTAATATATAAATCTCAACATCTTATCTACATTAATTTCTCTCTATTTCTCTAGCATTTAAATAAAATTTTTATTTTATTAGAGAAAAAAATATAGAATTGATAAATTATATATGGTCTAATTGGAATCATATCCTTAAACTTATGATTGATTGTAATTTATTTCTCAAACTTTAATAATGTTCAATTTTACCTTATAACTTTCAAAAAATTATAAACATTGGCATTCCATTAAAAACATACATTAAACGTTGTTTGACAAAATTAAGTGCTAAGTCCTGAGTACTTAATCAACGTATGAATGTGTTTGAATTAATTAAGAGACAATGACTTAATGTGGTAAAAATAAACTCAAAATTTAATATTAAATATTATTTATAACTAATTCAAATGTAGGCTATTAAAAATTCAGCCAGAATTTTAGCATTTAATTATTTAGATACATCAAGAGTCTATTAAGACGTTCTATCAAACAAGTGTCTGGTTCACTTAATACTTAATGATTAAATGAAACGTCTCATTAAGAGTTGAATAAGAGGAAACAAGCAACACCTAAGTGCAACCTGATGTCTATACGACCAATTCAATAGGGTAAAACTGAAGAGAGAAAAATTATGGGCATTTAATAATATAAAGAGAGAGTACATAAATTAAAAATAATATAACAAAATATATGAAATATGAATCTTCTATCGAGAGCGAAAAACCTCTTACGAAAAGAGATTTAGTAAGTGATGCGGCTAGAAACTGATTATATCCGATCACTTAATCCACGTGTGGTGGAATGAATGTTAAAGGTGTTTGAAACTCCAGCAATTGAGAAATAAGCTACCTGTGACCTGAAAGAAACCAGGGGTTAGGATGTGCCGGTGGTGTTGCCAGCGTGGTACCACCGACAATCAAGTCAGTGAGGGTCACTTAATAGCAATGAAGACTGCCAAAGCTTTTGAATAAATATAGGTGCCCGTCAACAGAGAATATTCGTCCTCATTTATGTCCCCGATTGAATTAAAGTTATTTGATTTTATCAAATAACTAACTTGCCTTATCTGTTATGTGAAAATATTGATTGGTTTTATCTCCTGCTAAGACTTGCCTTATCTGTTAATAAGAATTAACTGATATATTCTGAGATGCGTGATATCAGGGATTGGTGGTCAAATCCCTTTGATTCTCGCTCTTTGATAATCTGTTGGTGATTCTTTCATTTCCCTTGGCAGGGAGAATGGCCGCTGTCCTGATAAGGATGGGCCGACCACATTGGTCATCTACTTGTCTGACCACTCTTCTTTTTCATAGGTAAGACTTGAAGTGCTGATAACTGGTACTGATATCCGACCAGCCCTGGTGCGGCTCTTTGGTCGGTTTTGTTATTTCATCGGCTTGGTTTGAACCTTGGTCGGTCAATATCATTTACCTTTGGAGGCTACTCAACTCCTCGGGGAACGTCATTTTAGAACCTGACTTTAGTCTTCTCAGCTTCTTTGGACTGGTCACCTGAGTACTGATCGGATCTCCCTTATCTTTGTTTGACTTGCCTTATTTGTTTGTGAGAACTAACTGATTTATTTTGGGTGCGAGATCTTAGAAATTATTATTTAATTCCTTAGTTCTCGCCCATTAACCTTGTTCCATATGATTCTTTTCTTATCTGCTGTCGAGGTGGTAACTATCTTTCCTGAATAGGGACGACACTTTCGAGCCTTAGCTGCTGCGCAGGATCGGTGTCCTCGGTCAGTTGCTTGTCCGACCACTGACTTACCCTGACTCTAACTTAGTCATCGGGATGAGTTTTGCTTTAAGAAGCCCAAGCTGATGACTAATCAACGGTGGTTAATCGTGGTCATCTCGAAACGTCATCGGTTTGTTGGGGTTGAACCTCATCAACGGAGTCTACCTTGGTTAGCATCAACTCTTGAGGCTGGGTTGTGACGTCGGACACTGAGTATCGTTTAGTCGACCAAGTATGACTACTCGAGGGTTACATAGCCGAGTAGGTTACTAGACTAACCATTCGAGAGGGTTGATGGGATCCCATCATTTCAGTCATGATGCTTTTCCGTATGCAAGGATATTTAGGTAAATTAATTCAATTTTCCGCCTGCGGAACCGCTTACTTCGCATTTCTGCAGTTTGTTGACAATGTGAATGAAATATATAAAACCATTTAAAAAAAAAGAATAAACTGGTAATAAAGGTTTTGAACCAAAAAGACAGTTGGAAAGCAAATTAAAGACAACAATGTCACCAAGCTCCTTAACATAAATATATGTATACCACTTGAATGATGAGTTGTAGTTTTTTTTGTTTACTCTCCCTTCACTTCTATTCCTTCTCTGTTTCCGAAGTAACACTAGTGGCGTGCATATACCATATCCTGTTAAATTATGTGAAGCAATTTTGTTATATTAAGTTTCAAGTTGAGTTCTATTCATGTTTCCTATTATTGTTTCTGTTCTTCTCCAGTTGTAAAGCCTGGATTTCCATTAGCTTATGCAATTCTAAAATCAAGGATATTTATGTGGCATGTGCCAATTTTAAATCCATCTTCATCAATTTATTCTTAAATGACAACAAGTTCCTCCACATAAGTGCAATTCAGAAATCAAAGGAAGGGTAATATAGTAGAACTTACGGATTGTTCCAGTCGGTTGTATGGTGACAAGACGTGTCCATTCCATTTCGTCTTTCCACTGCGACCAAAGTACTTGACCTGCATAACCTTGTGTAATATATACTTTTGTCCACCTTATGTTATCTTCTCCAGCTGGGGCAGAGAAATCACGATGATGGAAGATACCATCACTTCCGACAGTAGCATCCTGGCAATCAGAATCATTCTGAAAGAAGGCACACTTCTGCTTCAGTGTTGGAGCAGACTTTGGATTCCTTCTCTCCCTCTCCCTCTGTCATATTTCTAACCTTTTCAACCTCTTCCTTCTCCTTCATCATTGCCTCACGATCTTCCTTATCCCTCTTATGCGAGTAAAAATTAGTTTTATTTGATCACTTAATCCACACTGCAGATTCAAGGGTGGATGAGTTGAAGCTCCCGCAATCGCCAATCAAGTAACCTAAATGACCTGAAAATAAGACAGAGGTTAGGAGGTGCCAGCGGTGTTGCCGGCGTGGTACATCTGACGGTCAAGTCAGTGAGAATCACTTAATAGGAATGGAAATTGCTAAAACTTTTTGGGAATATTTTTGTGTGTACCTTGGCAGGCTGCAGGTCCTCCCTTTATATAGTTGGTTGAGCTCCTAAAATGGCTCAATCTTCCTAAGATCTTGACATTTCCTTGATTTCTAGTAACTGCGCCTATCTTTTGGGTGCACATTTATTGGGATGGACAGTTACTAAGCTGTTATCCCGGGATAAGCAGTTACTATGCTGTTATCCCGGGATAAGCAGTTACTATGCTGTTATTCCGGGATAGGCAGTTATTATCATCGAGTGTTTCCTTATGCTTAGTAACACTTCGATGTTCTGCTTCCGGTTTACCCTTGTGACGTGTTAATCTCCTCAAACGCTAGAGCTGTCCCTCTCGAAGTCGGATAGTTCCCTACCATACTTCTAGTTGGTAAGGACTAACTCTTCCTTGCAGGCCGTCATCTAATTATTGATTTAGACGATAGATATCGGCCAAGACACCAACCAATGATCGGCCTAGTCGGCAATCATCGGCATGACGTACCTGGTGACTGGCCTAGTCGGCAGTCATCAATACAACGTACCTGGTGTCAAAACTAGTCGGCCCTCTGAAAACTAATATATTTCTATATCTTAAACAATTATAGAAAAAATATTAAGTTCGGATTCTATTTATAAATTATAAATATAAATTTCTTAATAACATTTTCATTCTTTTATTATTCACCTTAAACTTCGTTACAAAAAAAAAGATTTTGAACTTCCCAAACTAATAGAACAGTCTAGAACAAAGATGTGGAAAATTGCCACGTCCAGCAGAGGATTACATCCAATATATTTCACCCACGTACAATCTACCAATTCACCGTCTGATCGTCCACCCAGGGAGCCTTTCCTCAATCTGAGTCGTCCTTAGTTTCACGTTGCCGCATAGACTACCAGAAAAGCTACGTCTCTCCACGTCAAGAGAACAAAACATATCCAATTAAAACTCGCCACGTACCAAGCTAACTAAAGTCATCCGTCAGATCATCCACGTCCGCAAATTGAGTGCAATCCGAGCATTCGATCCATCGGCTATATAATACAGAGGAAGTAAACGAATTGCTGTAGGCTGATCATTTTAGTGAGGCGAGGCTACTGAACGAGCACGATGAAGAAGTGGACGATTCCTTCCGTTCTTCTAATACTGTGTGTCATCTTTCTCCTTCCCGATCAAGGTATGTAATCTGTTAGGTATTACAGTCAGTTCGTTTTTTGATGTAAAGATTTCAGCTTTTGTTGTCCTTTGGTATATCACATCGTATACGTTGATCTGCGGTAGTAATCAGTGCTGATTTACGGGATCTGTGGTTGAATAGGTCGAAAATTGCACGCGAATGCAGAAGTTGAATCCGAAGAACATGTAGATCTGCCAAAGGTTGAAGAGAAACTTGGTGCTGTGCCGAATGGTTTATCCACTGATTCGGACGTCGCTAAAAGGTTTCTGAGTCTGTAGATCTATTGTTTGTTTATTTAACTTTCTAAATTTTACTCTCTAATACCTTTATGGGTGCTAAAGGGAAGCTGAGTCGATGTCAAGGAGGTCGCTCAGGAGCAATGCTGAGAAGTTTGAGTTCCAGGCTGAGGTGTCTCGGCTTATGGATATTATTATCAACTCTCTTTACAGCAATAAGGATATTTTCTTAAGGGAGCTTATCTCTAATGCTTCTGATGTGAGTATAAAATCAGTATGAAAATTAATTAGTTTGATTTATTGTGTGTATCTAAGGTACCTACGCATTGATTCACTTGATAGTAGGGTAACTATTTCTGAACATCAGATTGGATGTAGTATACATAATTTATTGAGTAAGTTTTTTAGTAAGGGCCTTATAGCACCACCAAGAATTACATGTTAGAATGCATTTTTTGCAGGCACTCGACAAGATTAGGTTCCTTGCTCTCACAGACAAGGAGGTCTTAGGTGAAGGTGATGACACAAAGCTTGAGATCCAGGTCAGTTATTAGTTTCTAATGGCTTTCTTTGATGGACATGTCAATGATCTTTTAATTAAACAAATTGGTTAATGTTGAGACTTGAAGTATATGCAATATTTGGTGTTGTCTCATACTTGTGGGATAACCAAATGCAGATTAAATTAGATAAAGAAAAGAAAATCCTGTCCATTCGGGATAGAGGTATAGGAATGACAAAGGAGGATTTGATCAAGAACCTTGGAACTATAGCAAAATCTGGAACATCAGGTACCTATAATAATTTATAAATGTTCCAAGGCTTTTGCGGTTCCTTGTGAGGTAGTATTTTTACACCTCAGTACTACATAATTATGCAGCCTTTGTTGAGAAAATGCAAACAAGTGGCGACCTTAACCTCATTGGTCAGTTTGGAGTTGGGTTCTACTCAGTGTATCTTGTTTCTGACTACGTTGAAGTCATTAGCAAGCACAATGATGACAAGCAGTAAGTTCTATTTGAAGACATAGACTTATTTTAATGAATGTATTCAACCCATATGCTAAAAAGTGTCTTTTTTTACTTCAGATATGTATGGGAATCAAAGGCTGATGGAGCATTTGCAATTTCTGAGGATACCTGGAATGAACCATTAGGCCGTGGCACTGAAATTAGATTGCATCTCAGAGAGGAAGCTGGAGAGTATCTAGAGGAGAGCAAATTAAAAGTATGTTTTTGTGCTTAACTTTAGTATGAAGCTTTCTACATAGGAACTAAATGGTGAGGGCGAATTGAACCTTGTTGGATCCTCTTATTCACTTATATGATTTGCCTCTACAACACCCTTAATAACATTACTAGTTTATCATATAGAGTAAGTTCAGTAACAATGTTAAATAATCTTTTTGGGGTCACATGAGAACTAAAAATACATAAAAGACTAAAAAATCTTCAAATAATAACTAAATATTTAAAATATTAAATGCTAAGATAACTAGTAAACTCTTAAGGTAGATAAAAAAAATCTGCTGCATTTGGCATTATGGATTTGTTTCCATAAATGACTCATTCATTTAATGGTTATGTGCCCACTAATAAATAAAAAGTGCTCTCTTTTAAAGAATGTTATTATATATTCGCCCCACTAAGTTACTCTTATGAATCAAATATCTTCTCAGTTAGTAATTGTACATTGTTCTTATTTGTAGGATTTAGTTAAAAAGTGCACTGAATTCATCAACTTCCCCATCTCTCTATGGTCAAGCAAAGAAATTGATGTGGAGGGTC
>JAYMTC010000616.1:0-11225 GCA_036897605.1 Melianthus villosus
CGGTTGAAGGCGAGATTGGTTACAAAAGGTTATGCATAAGTATATGGTACACATACTACCGATTGCTAAGATGACATCTGTTCGACTTTTGATCTCTCTTGCTGCTTCTTATAGTTGACCTCTTTACCAACTAGATGTCAAAAACGCATTTCTTCATGGTGACTTACAAGATAAAATTTATATGAAGCAACCTCACAGATTTGTTATTCAGGGGGAGTATGGAAAAGTTTGTCGTCTATGCAAATCTTTGTATGGGCTAAAATTTATCGATGTATTAAAATTTGGGTTGAAAGGATGTCACAGTGATCATTCAGTATTCTTTAAAAATACAGAAAGTTGATGTATTATGCTAGTGGTATATGTGAATGATATAGTTATCACTGGTAATGACAGAGTTGACTTACAATGTTTGAAGATGCATTTGCAGGAGAAATTTCAGACTAAAGATTTGGGTCGATTACAATATTTCTTAGGAATTGAGGTTGTCCACTCAAAGAAAGGCGTCACGCTCTCTAAAAAAAAAATATGTTCTTGATTTACTTGATGAGATTAGTATGCTTGGAGCTAAGACATTTGCGACTCCTATGGATCCAAATCTACGTCTTACACACCATTTGATAATCCTGACCGTTACATGAGATTGGTTGGAAAGTTAAATTATCTCACTGTTACTCATCCAGATATTGCATTTTCGGTGATTGTAGTAAGCCAATTCATGTCTTCACCTCAGACTGCTCATTGGGATGATGTCCTCCGTATCTTACAGTATCTCAGGAAAACTCCAGGTAAATGACTCGTTTATAAGAATCATGGACATGTTCGAGTAGAACGTTTTTCTGATTCTGATTGGACTGGGTCACCGATAGATCGAAAGTCTGTTTCTGGATATTGTGTGTTTGTAAGAAGAAATTTGGTTTCAAGGAAAACCAAAATGGTGTGGCACGATCAAGTGCCGAGTATGAATATCGAGTCATGGATCATGCTACGTGTGTCCTTATGTGGGTACGTCAGATACTCGCTGAATTGAATTTTCAAGTTCCTTCTCCGATGAGGTTATGGTGTAATTATCAAGCTGCTATGCACATTGCCTCTAATCCAGTGTTTCACGAGTGAATGAAGCACAATGAAGTGGATAGTTATTTTATTTGAAAAAAGTTGCTTAAATATTATTAGTACCGAGTATGTGAAAACTGGGGAACAACTTACAAACATATTTACGAAGTCTCTCAATGGAAATAGAGTTGATTATATTTGTAACAAGCTGGACATGATTAATATTCATGGTCCGACTTGAGGGGGAATGTTAGAATATTTAGTTTCCATATTTTATCATGTTTCCATATTACCTTGTTTCTATACTACTTTGTATTGTTTGCTATATATACAAGTTCTCAAACCTAATTAGGGTTAATGCATTTTATTCTTCTCTGATTCTCCTATTTTTTTTCTATAGAATTAAAGAAGAATAGGGCTCTATGACAGAGAAAATGAAATATCTTCCTACATTTAACAGAACAGTAATACAACGGTTTTATTGTTTTTATCGTGGGGTGTACGTTATCCGTTCAACAAGAACTGTTTGTTGAGAAGTTAGATTTTCTTTGTCTAAACCACTGTTTGTTGAGAAGTTAGATTTTCTTTGTCTAAACCTACTACTACTGTATAACGAGACAACTTCTTGCTTGGCATCAGTGGAGGAAAACAAGATGTTATTAACATTAGCACTGAGGTTCGTGGCTGACATTTGAATCCTAAGGTAAGCTTAAGCGCACATGTATTTCTAACTATCCATTCTGCTTCCAAGACCAATTCATAATGTGAGAAAATATGCATTTTACCAATGAGACCATGAAGTGAATCATACACAACCTTGCATTTAAAGTGACCTTGGAAAAAAACATAGAAACTAATTTCTAGTGAGAAATAATGCAAAAGTATCAAAGAATAAATTTTAGAAGTGAATTTTGAAAAATAGATAAGTAATATGTATGTGTCCAGTTCTGACAAGAGTAAAAGAAGCTTTAACAAGTGATTTGGAGGAGTCAAATGATTTAACTGTCAAGTAATAAAGCAATCAACTACATGTCTCTAATACATACCCTGTTATTGGGATGACAAACTCCTTAAGTGATTGTTCACTAGTCAATTCAATTAGCTCCCCAAGACCTACTGCTGCTTGTTCCCTTAATTCAGTAGAACCACTCATCAAACCCTATTAATCAAAGACATGAGGATTACAAGTCAGTAAAAAATCCACACCTACATGTGATATTAGCATAGCTACTGCAATATGATTTCACCTACATTTTTCCTTTTACAAAGAAAAAGAAAACACTTATGTGGAACTAATACAATATATGTGTGTGTGATTTTGCGGCAAATGAAATAGAGATTATATGAAAAGAAGATTCACAATACTTGGAGGAATATTGGAAGCAATGGTTGAAGTGCTTTTGGAAGACAGAATCCAGGTAATAAAACTGGTCCTCCCTGCAAATTTACATAGAGTACAGAAATACTGTTTAGAATTATGTTGAACATTAGCCTCATTCCTGATAAAGGAGTAAAGTGCAGGGACCAACTGATCTACCTTCTTTTTCCTGCGTTCTCTGTCTCGAGAGGTTGACACAGCATCACGTACTAATTTAGTATATGAAGGAAGGACCTCTTTAGGAACAGAACCAACAACTCTTGATAAAGCTTCCCATGCAACCTATTTCACAGCGTAATGAATATCAAACATAAATTATGGTACGGAGGACCAATATGATAAACCTACTGCAAAGGACTTAAGAGTATATACCGAAACAGTTCCGGAGTCTGAATCACTTAGCAAAATAATTAGGGCAGATATCATGCTTGGTGCTTCATCAACCAAATACAGTTTGCTGTTTTTGAAGAAGTAGCCTATCAAATATGCCGAACTTTTTCTAATAGATGGCTGAAACATATACAGAAAACAGAAAGAAATTAGGACATGACTTTCATAGTACACAGATAAACAAGTAGATAAGACAAAACAATACCTCAGGGTCAGTAATACCCTTTACAAGTTCTGCTATCAAAGAATCGACACCTTCCTCATCAATGACCAACACCACTGTTTCTGCTGCCTCCTTCGCCAACATTTGAATATCCTAAGATTTTGATGCACAAAGAAAATTTGAGCAATTCTAATAGCAGCAGAAAAAGGCATTAGATTAATAACAAAACAGCCAATATAAAGCACCACCGAAGTGGTGAAAATTCTGTGTTCAAATTTCAGGGTCAGAAGAAATGCACTAGAAAATTGATGTATCAATGCTAGCATACCGTCTCATTACCACCTACTGCAGAGAGTAATGCAGGAAGAACAGTAGCGGTGTGAGAATTAAGACCAGGTCCAGCAACCTCCGCTAAAGCTCCAAGAGCATGGGCATTGAAGGCACTAGAGTTACATCAGTATTTCTAGTCAGTATACTGTTACTAAAAGATGCGTCTTACACTTACATAAACATGAAAATATATAGGAAAGACTAATGAAATTGGATCCTGATACACATACGAGAGTGGTAGATGGACGAGCTTAGGCAAGATATGAGGCAAAACAGCTGCAGTCCTGACACTAAAATAGACAAAAGCAGTTGCAGACTGGTTATTCTTTTAATAAAAACAAAAGCATAATTACACAATGTAAGTTCAGATATCAACCTCAAAATTTGTTTCAGGCCATCGAGAGCAGTGTCAGAAGTTCGATCATCCTCTAAAGCATGCATAAGTGTTGGAATGATTTCAGCAATAGCTTGCATTCCAGCACTCTGCAGCATAACAATTTAAATAATCAGCTTATGAACTACTACGCTATTTCGATATATTACAAAACCATGCACTAGATGGAACCTTGTAAAGAGTGCTGAATGCCAAACCAGCTGACTCACGGACCTCGGGCGTGCTGTTAACAAAAAATATAAATCATTAGATATTTCATATTTCATAGTACTAACAATTAAATATGTTAACAATGTAATGGAAGAATTGATGAAATACCAAAAGATACATAACGAACCTATCACACAGAGCAGTCCGGATAGTTGGGATGAGCTCATCCATGAAACTAATTAGCTGACTCTTAGCAGCACTGGCCATCACCTCACTTAGACCAATGCACACACCCTGTCAAAAAAAGGAAAAGGTAATAATTGTTTGTAGAATGATATACATAAATGTATATAACAATAAAGATGCAGAGATCTCTTATTTCCACATTGTAAAATCCTACATTTTCTCCAGTATAGTTTAATACTTATTTTGACACAATGATTTCAAAAGCGTTAGGTGCCTGCCAAGACCCTTTGTCGCCCAAGGCGCTAGGCATCTTTCTAGGCGTTCGCCTGAGTAATGCAAGCTCTAAGTTGAAGATACAAATACAAATATTTTAGCAATTAGTACACATAGTCCTCCATTTCTTTTTTCATTTATCAAATCAGTCATCTCATTTTTATCATCCATTTCGTTATCATCCACTTTTTTTGTATGTACACACACATCTAGAAATATACATACACTAAACAACTACAAAATGGTGTAAAAACAAAAAATTTAAGCATTGAAATACAAAGATGACTAAGGCGCCAGTAAACCATGTACACATGATGGAGTTCGCCTGGTGGCACCCGAGCACCTAGGCGAGTTCCGGCTCGCCTTTGACAACACTGTTTTGACATCTTTCAGAACTTTGACGAATCTGAATCTCTCATGGCTAAAATAGTACAAGTATTTGAATTGTCGGAATGATCATGTGTCCATGAATGTATGTTATACCAGGTCTATAGCTGCAAACAGTGCTTGGAAGGTAGAGTACACTTTAAATACCTATAATAAACTATCATTCATATTCAACACCCTATGTTTCCTTCCAATTACCTTGTGCCTACTTTCTCACATGCAACAGTAAATATCTAGGAAATATATTAAGTGAAATGCACAATCTTCTCTAAAAATAATCAAACTAACCACAAGCCAATCAGAAATGGATAACACGATCAAGCAGCATTTAACAGACAGATGCAATCAGCTAACAATTACAAGAACATGATCGACTATGAAAATATGAATAATTATCTCATATAGTACCTTGTTGGGTTATAAAGGTGTTAAGTTGCATTCACTTAATTTGTTTTATTACCTTTGTAAGATGTAAGAAACTACACTAACTCATAAACTAAATACGAATTATATTTTCAGATGCTTGACAGGTTCTCTGAAAGACCCATCACCTGATGTTCCTCTCACCTATCTTTTCTTCCACCACTTAATAAACATACAAGGCAACTATTCCTTGTATCAAAAGTGGCATCGTAAGGGGCGAAAAGTTCTTTTTTTTTTAATATTGCCACCATTTGTCTCTAGTTACATTCCTAAGTAAGTTATTGGTATTTATTGAATGAGAACTAAAATTACTATCTTGTGTTCATACTTTCACAACCCAAATCCTATATAAAATCTCTTCAGTTCTCTATTAGTACGGCTTTCCATCAATCCACTTATTCTCATGAAGAAATGTTTAGATCAATGAGTTGAGGACGAGGTGATGGGTAAAGTAACACAGCGGATAGGTTTACCGTTGTAAAAGAAAAAATCAAGATTTTATTAAAAATACATGAAAACTGGGCTTGCGGAATTTATTTTTGTAACCGACAAGTGATGATGTGGCACATCGCAATGGCATCTTCATGTTAATTCATTTATCAATGCCTTTGGAGTTTGAAGCAGCTGCAACATTCACAACGATAACACCCTAATTTATTATTTCCCACAAATTTTAATAGATTAATATGTTTGAAACTAATGATCAAACCAGCTTCAACTTTGTGAGGTAAACAAGTAAAAGGGTCGATCAGGAAATATCATAATCAAAAGATATTGTTCAATAGCTAATCAGCTTCAAGATCATATGGTAAATGTACCAACAATATTTTGAGAAAAAGCATCATACTTTACAAATAGTAAATTGACAGATAGAAGTCTCACTTGTCTCCTACTAGTATTAGGATCCGTGAGTCCCTTAGACAAAATTGGTATAATCAAAGGTAGCACCCGTTCACCAAGCTTTCTGACAAGCTCACCTAAAGATCGTGCAGCAACCTACATAATATGTACAGATTATAAGGCAAATATTTTGCAAGACGTAAATCCCGATTGTGTATCTAAAGAAGAAAGCAGACACCTGCCGCCTCTCTGAGGAAAATGATGCAAGAGAAGTGATAAGAGTTTTCATCAAAATTGGCATTATTTCTTTCAGAGTCTTTGGTGTATTTGCCACTATAGTCTTCCACACATGTAAGGCAGCCTGAAGGGACACTTAACTTAGATTGTGGACATTATGGAGGCAAAACATTATTGCAAATGCAAAAGCAGGGGAAAACAACGCCCTTTACAGGCCCAATATGATAAAAAATATATATTTTACTTTTCTTGGGATAGCAAGAAGTCGAATTAATTTTGAAATAGTAATTTCATCATAACGGTCGCTTCATTACCTGACGTACTGACAAGCTGACATCAGTGCGAACCATATATAATGCAGCAAGAATTTCGTTACGCTTTTCCCTTCCTAAAACTTCAATGATAGCACGTCCGTGAGCTTCAGTACTAGAACCCTCATCATCACTACCACCCTCAAGTAAAGCTTTTCCAGATGTTCCGGCGACCTAACAAAATAATAGATCTAACATGGAAGGGACTAAGGTGATTCATAGAATTATGAGCAGGTCAAGAGGCACACACCTTAAATAAGAGATCACCTAACAGCTCCACCGAGCTTTGACGAATACGCCAACTGTCATTAAATATCCCATCCTCCACAGCTGGAAGAAGTAGGGGTAAAGACCTGAAAAGGTTAAGAAAAAATAAACTCAATTTCGGAAACCATCCAATCCATATTGCTCAAGAAAACACACAATATAATAGCAAACTCTAAGAGTGAGCATTTGGGACCAAATAACCCAAAATAGAAAAAAATTGAACTAAATGATAAAGAAACATTTACATGATCAAGGCATATTTTTATTCAAAGGTTCTTAATTTTGGTTATTTGGCCCAAAGCTCACCCCTAACAAACCCACAGAAAAATCATCCAGAAATGAATTTATCAATTTTCAGTTTTTCGTTAAATTATTTAACATTAACAGCTAATTGCAAACAAATTATAAAAGCTAATATTTGAGGTTCTCCCCCAACAACATACTTTGTTAAATTCCTTATGCCGTCTTGTTACAATTTCTAGATTAAAAAGTATGTTCTTATAAAAAAAAGAGTATGATATGAATACATTCCAAGGTAGAAAGAAATACAGACAGAAAAAATAACAAAAAGCACTGCATACGTTGTTGCATAATGCTCCACCAAAACATGCCCAGCACCCAATGCTGCGTCGCGCACAGATTCATTCTCATCGGCAAGACCTATAAGCACAAAGAAACTAAATTCAAATAGAACTCCAGGCATCGAACAAAAACTCAAAAGTAAAAGAAAAATGTCTACCATCTAAAATAGCTGGAAGAACCTGCTGTATATAGTTCTGGAACTGAACACCTAATGACTTTGGTAGATACTAGAGGCAATTGATACATAAAAAAAGTCAACTAGAGATCAAGAGAGAAAAGTCAAAAATTTATTCATGTAACAGCTGACTCTGAAAACTCAGAAGGCACACCTTGAAAAGTGTAAGATATCCATCACGCACAGATGCTCGTTGATGAGAGCAGTGTAGAATGATATCAGGAAGTAAGTGCTCAAAATACTCTGTGCCGAGTGCCGCTAGAACCTGGAGGGTTAGATCAACATAAATTTCTAGGTAAACTTTGACAATAATGTAGATTTGGATATTTTTCTACAGATAATCTATTAAGCACCACATACGATATAATGTGGTAGGACTCTTATTGCAAGAGTCTTGTCATTTTGGAATTTCCATTTAATAAAATGAAATATAAATGTGTGTGTATCCAATATAGAAATCTACTTCGATCCTGCATCCCCGTGCTTTTTTCCCGCAAAAGAAGTTGTCTTATTGGAGTCCGAAGAAGAATAAAAGAATGTGGAGGAACAAGCCAGCCTCCTAATCTTACAGAGAATCACCTAGATTCCTAAGAACTTGCATCCTCATAAAACATTCGCTTAATCTCATGAAATGTATAAAATTCATGAATTAGTGCCTTTATGATATTATAACGCGACATTTGATCAGCTGGGCAAATAGAATAAGTACATACCTATTATTATAGGTGATTTTTAACACATCACATATCCCCACTTATCCTACTCTTTCTAATATAAAACATATTTGTACACACTTTATCCTACTCTTTCTAACATCTTTCTACACACTTTGTCCTACTCTTCTAAATTAAAACATATTTCTACATACTTCTATATCCAACCCTATATCACCATTTCTAATGGATATAATATCATATATATGCATGATCCAACAAATTCGAAAAATCACTTACTCATCCCAATCCCATGTAACTTAAAATTAAAATAATTCAAGGCGGTCAGACACCTAATTTATAGCTTCATACTTACTGTGCCCAGTACATATGACGCATTTATCCATTCTAAAATACTTTTGCACTTTCCAACAATTAAATGATATAGTGAAAAAAACATAAAAATTGCCATATTTAGAAGTGGAATTTTTAAACAGAAAAAATAATAAGATCTAATATGTATTAGGTAATCAGTTATAAAAAAATTGTAACAATTGAAATAAAGTTCTTTAATATTTTTTGGTCTTAAATTTCATGAGCTTTCAGATATTAATTTTCATTTCAAACAAGCAAATCCCTTGCACTAATAGATAAAAAATAAAAAAAACAGTCCAATATAGTCTGGAGAAAACCCAGAAATCAACACGTGTATAAGAAAAGTTCATTGGAAGTAAGATCTGACCTCACTCAATCCTTGGGCAGCCCCAGAGCGTTCAACATTACTTATGTCCGATTTAAGAGTCTCCAACAACCACGGAACAAGATCAGGAAAGTTGTCTTCTCCCATTCCTCTAATAAGGGAACCAAGGGCCCTGGCTGCAACTGACCTGACTTCTGGAATTGGATCAACAAGAACCTGCCCATATAATGCACGTAAATAAAATGATAGTTCAGATTATCAGACAGCTGATGTACAACTCCAACGAATAGAAATATACCTTTTTAACTTCAGGAAGGAGCAAGCTAATATAAGGGATCATATCCTTTGGTTCTGTAACTAAGGAACACATATTCCCAACTATTTGTGATGCCTTCTTTTTAGTTTCAGCACTTCTCTCCCTAAGCCCTCTATGTACAATCGGTACCAAAAGTGCAAGCGATGGAGCATCAATTGAATTAACAAAAGTTGTCTGAAAAAAATCAATAAGCATTAAGAACAATCGAACTAAGGAATGAACAAATACCCGCAATCTTATCAAATTCCCACAAATAAAACTTACTTGCAGGAGACTATCAAGTGAGTACTTGGTATAGTCATTAGGGTCGGTAAGTCCCATCAGTAGAGTTGGGACAAGGGATGCTATTTCAGGATTCTTTATCACGCTCCCAACCTATAAATAGGAAGGTTCAAGAAATATTAGGCATGCATATTTTTATGTCGTAAAAACTGCTTGTATTAATATAACCTGCTGAAGGGCTGTTTGGCCTGCTGACTGCACTTTTGGATGGGTATCTGTTAACACCTACAAATTGAAAACAATTTCTGAAAAACTGAGACAATGATTTAAATCCAGCAATCATAAGTACTATAATATCCAAATTAACCTCTGTTAGTTTTGGCACAATCTTCGGTAGACATTGAGATAGTTGCTCAGGAGCACAATATGCCATAGCACCAAGAAGTTGTACACTACTTTGCTTTGTTCTCCAAGCTTTATCTTCAAGACCCTGAGATATTTCTTAGTAAAGTAAGTGACCATTTAAGTGCTAAGTCAGAAACTAATTAGATAAAGATAATAGTTGTGACAATTGGCAACTGTCCAGTAAAATGAAAAGGAAATGAAGCTGAATAATGAAAAAGAAAAGGATACATGCACGGATAATAAACAGCAGTAGTTCAACAATAAAATTAGGGCCATGTTTGAAACTTTTACAAGATGGACGATGACAGCTTTAATACTTAATAGAACAAAGTCTGTAAATGAAGCTATAAAAAAAACACTGCAGATAATCCATTTAATAAGTTAGACATTGAGAAATATGAAATCCATACCGAAGAAAATTTGAGCATGTTACTTGTTACTTAAATAAAGAGATTATAGGATACAAACGCAAGACCTTTAAAAGCGATGGGAGGACAAGCTTGACACCCTGGGCAGTAAGCTGAGACATCATTGCACGAGCAGCGCATTCAGCAGCTTCGCGCACTGCAACAACTTGATCAGAGAATGAAACCAAAAGTAGTGGTAGCATTTGAATTATATACCTGTGTTAAGATATGTATAATGGATCAGTAATATAAACAGGCTTGTATCAATTTACAGGTCCAAATTGTGTTGCTGTATATAACATCTACATACGGTTCAAACAATCTTCCTAGCTTTTCACACAGACACTCAAATCCCAGCAAAGCTCCTTCTCGACACTTAGCAGAAGTCCTGTAATGAAATAGAAATTTCAAAATAAACAAGAGAAATAATTACTTCCTCATATAAAGAAGCAATTGCATGAAAAGTGATAAAAATCAAGAAGCAATCGCATGAAAAGTGATAAAAATCAAAGGGAATAGGAAAAACCCACATGTAAATATATTACTATTGCAGTTTTGTAAGAACAATAAAAAGAAAATACATGTTAATCCCAAAAGGCAGGACCCGTTGAGAGAACTGGAATGATGCGGCAGTTCTCAAGAATCTGCCTGCACACTTCCACCTCTAAGAATAAAAATCACCAGATGATGGTTGACTCACCAAGCATTACACTAATACACTCAAATGGAAAAGGTTAACAAAAGCAGCAGTAACTAACAAGTTGGATGTAACAACTGTACCAGAATTTAATTAAAATTACACCCCTTGGGACAACTCTAATAGCCAAGTGAAACTCCCATTTGGGAGCCGACCATGTTTTTTGGCTGATGGCAATGTAGTAAGTAGAGTTTCCAGGAGGCAGATTTTCCACTTGGTTACAAATTTGAAACAATGTTTTCTCTTAGCTGGAAGAGAGGGACCTTGATATTTTATGCAGCGATTA
>JAYMTC010000617.1:0-11215 GCA_036897605.1 Melianthus villosus
ACTCCCAGAGTAAAGGCACCCATACGAAGGTTGCAGCCATGAGTTTGGCACATTGCCTTGATGTCGACAAAAGCTTTTTTCATGTACTTCTGCAGCTCACAGTTTACTTTTTCTTCTTCCCACATGAATCCTTGAATGTTCTGCAGATAATTAATGAGAGTACATTTAAAATATATCCAATGGAGAAGCTTAAAAGTGGAAATAAATAATGCAGTTTTTGTTATTCATATACCTGAACCCATTCGAAGTAACTGACAGTGACACCACCCGAATTTGCATATATGTCCGGGAGGATTACAACTCCCTTTTTGCTTAATATCTGTGGAAGGAGTGACTTTTCTTTATAGCCCCTGGTAAAGATAGTCATGAAACAAATGGTTAAATTGTTACCTCATCTGCATCCGGGTCGGTTGGATGATTTGCACCTTCTACTATGAATTTTGCCTTCACATCATCAGCATTTTCCCTTCGAATAAAAACAAAAATAGGCAACCAGTTTACACGAATGCATCATCAAAATCACATGTGCATTATTAAATGAAATTACTGAGTAAATGTTTTATGACGAAAAGGCGCATACTTGTTCAGAACTCCACCTAAGGCACAGGGGATGAGAACATCACATTCATAGGTAAGCAACTCATTTGGATCCATAGAATCTCCTCCGGAGAAATCCTTCAAGCTCTTAGTGTTCTCTCTGTGATTCAGCAGGGCCGGAATATCAATGCCATTTGGGTTCTTGATGGCACCAGAGATGTCGCTAATTGCAACAATCTTACCCCCTCTCTCATGGATAAAGTTTGCTGCCCAGGATCCCACGTTTCCAAACCCCTAATGGTTGTTGATAATGAGAATTGGAACTAGAACAATGAGCTACAACATATTATCTATTATTGAAGCTACCTGAATAGCAATCTTCATGTTTGAAACTGACTTCCCATATTCAGCAAGTAAAGCCTCTGTTGCAAAAGTCACTCCAAGTCCTGTAGCAGCCTCCCTGCCCAAAGATCCCCCGAGATCCTAAAATGAGAAACAAATTAAACAAAAACATTAAATTATTCTTTATTCAAACTTTCCATCCCAAAAAACATATTACTGGGTACCCACAATTGGCTTTCCTGTAACTACTGCAGGTGAGTGCCCATGAAACTTTGAGTACTCATCCAGAATCCACGCCATTGTCTATTCAGTTTGATAATATAAAATAATTTTTCATTAGAACACATATTTGGAAATGGAATATTTCAAACAAAGGTAGTAATGGAAATCAAATTGACGTAGAACACAAATATCTGTGAGTTAGTCACCATGGAAACATTCCCGTGGACATAATTATAGATCTATACGGTATGTTTAAAATAAAGAAGGAAAAGGCCATAATTGTAAACTAAATTAAGGACTCGATACCTGTGAGTTAGTCCCCATGTCAGGGGCAGGAACATCACGGGGTATCCCAATGAGATCATGAATCTTCTGTGTGAATACACGAGTAAGGCGTTCTAACTCACTGATGCTCAGTTCCATTGGATTGCATCCAATCCCACCTTTTGCTCCCCCATATGGAATGTTTGCAATGGCTGTCTTCCAGGTCATCAATTGAGCCAAAGCATTCACTTCATCAGGGTCAACCTTGCACCACATCCATATTTTCTTAAATAGCTCAGACTTTCAAAATTTTATAATCCCAATAGTTTCTGAGGTTATAAGAGTTCATGATTAGTCTTCATATTACTCCCAATACAACATCTTTTTTTTCTTTTTTTCCTCAAAATGAAGGTATGTCTCTTGGGCCAACTTTTGTGCACTTCGAGAGGATACCCAAAACATAAGTCTCTCAATAAGATTAAATATCACCAACGGTAGTCGAACCTAACCTAAGACATTCTTTTTAAAAGTCTTTGCACCCAACCACTGAGCCAACCCTTTGTTGGTAACCAATGCAACATCTAAGTTTCAACGAAATGTTATGGAAACTAGTCATATATGGAGAACATGTCAATACAAAAAAAGATTTAAATACGAAAGACAAGCTACAGAAAACAGGGCATTGAACTCCACCAAAATTGAAATACACTGAGCTTTCCCTACCAATTCAGGATAAGTATTACATGCAAAACTAAGTGTATTTGATGTGTAAACAGTAATCACTTATCGCCAGTCCAGTGCGCAATGTGCTTTCTTAAGAAATAATCTAGCACTATCTCAAAGTTAAAAGGCATATAGGTGATCATGTCAAGATACATGAAGTTTCAGTATCTTGCTTAAAAGGACATCAAATGCACGGATCTTTGATATACCATAGAAGAAAAAGTTACTTTGTAGGAAACATATTAATCTTAAATCTTTCACCAGTAATCCATAATTTTAACCAACACGTGTTGTGGTTACTGCCGAATAAACAGCTAAACACGACCGATGCATAGCATGTTTAAAGCACAAAACGACACTAATCGCATTTCTTAAATTTCACGACATGCAAATTGCGGTTAAATAACCGTGATAACGGTTTTCATGATAACGGTTTTCAGATCATATAACTGTCAATCTGTCAAAACATGCAAGTAAAACATGATGGATGATCTACTATTGACTACCAAACTTGTTCAGTAATGAGAATATATGGTAATAAAATAAAAAATAAACTCAGATCAGATTCTTTCCATGCATGTCTAGTCTTATCCAGGATCCATGTCAAAAACCATTTCCTAATCAGAAACCATTGAACCCAATCCAGTAATGCTCAAACATGCATAAACTCAAACACAAAGAAGGCACATCACAGTCCATATCCATTCTAAAACAAAAACCCAGATAAAAAAAAATAGTTTCACCAGAAATTCAACCTACATATCAACCTAGATATAAACACGCATAACAAACAAATGAAAAAATTCACAGAAATCACCTCAGGGTGATAGCGAATCCCTCCTTTCATAGGCCCACGAGCATTATCATGCTGAACTCTAAACCCAATATAAGACACCAGAGTTCCATCATCTTTTGGGATGGTACATTCAACCTGCAAAAAACGATCACCAACATGTCAAATCAACAAAATAAAACATCTGAAAACCCCAAAGAATCAAAAGAACAAAAAAGGACCTTGATTTCTCTAAAAGGGATCAAAAGGCTCTTCTCAAGCTTAGCATCAAGCCCAAGAATGCGAGCTGCGTAACGGAAGTTGCGGTTGGTAGCTGCAAGAGCATTCATGGCTGCCAAAAATCAGTGCAGAATTGAAAACCCAGAAATCGAAAACACTGAAAAGAGTATCAGAATCCGGAAAAAGAGGATTGAAGTGAAGTGGGTAAGGTTGAATCTGATATATAAAGGCGGTGAAAGATAGAAGGGTTTAATGCAGAAATTAAGAGCTTGTCCACCAGCGGGAAAATTAAAATTGATCGGAAAAAATGAGCTCATTGATCAGTGTGTAGCTGACAAATGTGTTTACAAAATTGAAATCTGCTCCGAAAGGTTGAGTTTCTTTGGCATTTTTTAGGGGTAGGGGTTATTTAGCCTTCTGCCCTGGATCAATAATGCCACGTGGATATCGGAAATGGATAGATAACAGACGTTGACTTTGTCTGCGAAATTATAAATGGGATTTTTTTTTTTTTTTTTTTATGCGGTAAATCTCATGTATCCTACCCAGGTAGATATCACTAATCAAAATCGAATATTTCATTTACTTTAGGGTTAAGGTCTTTATTTAGCCCTTCCATTTATCGAAAATTTTGATTTTTGGGCATAAACTTAATTCACAGCAATTTTAATTTATTGAATTCAAAAACATTCTTAATAGAATTTAAACTTGACTTGAATAATAAATAAATTCAAGTATTTGTTTATATTCTTTAAAGAAAAAAAAAATAAACAACAAACAAATAGTAATGTATTATTCTGTTTGTCAAATTCTCACATCTTTATGTATTTTTTTATTTTTTTACATTTTCCATTATGGTGTGTATAATTTTTTATTAAAGAATATTGTTGTGTATATATGTCGTTATATAAGGATCAAAATATATTCCTCCGAGACTTTGATGGTTGTTAACAAAGAAAAAAGCCCATGGATGATGGCATTCAGCATTTTTACTTGAACACACCAGTTATTCCTCCAAGACAGTTGAATAAACAAAAAACAAACGGCTCTTAAAGAGTTGCAAAACCAGAGTATCTGTTATCTTACATTACAGGGTTTCTCTTTGGAGACCCGGTGAGAAAGTTAGTACTAGATCTTAATCGTTTCTTCCTCAACCTTTCTGCAATGGCGAAAGCTAGCTCTAGTGACTGGGATGCGTTCAGTCTTGGGTCGCAGTGTGTGTGATATCGAGAGTTTAAGTCATCAAAAGTTACTGTCTTTGACCCTCCAATGCACTCCGTAACGTTCTGCCCGGTCATCTCAAGATGAACCCCCCCTGGGTGGCTCCCTTCTTGGTTGTGAACATCGAAGAAAGCCCTCAACTCGGCCTGGCATGAAAAAGTCCATATTATAAATGTGGCTATGTACATAATGAGGTTGTTTGAGTTTCAGAGGGTTGTATCATTACCCTTATTGCATCGAATGGTCGGGTCTTCAGACCGCATGGAGCTTTTATTGTGTTACCGTGCATGGGATCGCTGACCCATGTGACAATGAGCCCAGCTTGTTTCATTGCTCTAATTAGATGGGGGAGCTTAATCCGCAAATTATCTGCTCCCATTCGGACAATTATTGTCAGTCTACCAGGTTTGTTGAGAGGGTTAAGAATCTTGCACAATTTAATAAACTCCTTAGGATCCATCTTATCACTCACCTGCGTGGAAACTCCAAATATCAACAACCTTAAGGGGAAAGAACAGTGAAACCCAACTATATTAAAAAAACTTAACCCAGTAGCATACAATTGGGAACTTTCTTAACTTCTAAGAACTGTGTCATCTATGGTCAACATACTAGTAATTAAATTAACATAAAGAAGTGATATTGCTTATTTTCTAGCATAGATTTAGCAAAGCTGTAACATAATCTTTTAATCAGTCAAATTAGGCCCCAGACAGCTTATTGAAATAGATGATAAAAATAATGAGTGGCTCATAATTGAATAGACAAGAAAATTTCAAAATAATTCTTATGAGGATTCTCAAGATCAGTCAGCGAGTACCTTTATGCCAATAGGATTGGACACCCCCCGAAGAAACTCAACATGCGCTCCATTTAACTGCCGAGTCCTCTCACCCACCCAGAGCATGTGAGCAGAGCAGTCATAGTAGAGACCCGTTGTTGAATCCTCTCTTGTCAATGTTTGCTCGTATGGTAAATGAAGGCACTCATGAGATGTCCAAAACTCCACTGTGTTCATAATGGGATGATCAACAGTGAGCCCAGCAGCAGCCATGAAACCCAGAGCTTCATCTACTCTCTGAGCAAGTTCCATGTACCTGTCCTTCACCGAGTTAGATCACTTATGAAGTTGAGAGAAAAAAGCACTTGGGAATCTGATAAACAAGTTTGTCACACTGAATTTCCTATTCATTCATTTCAGACCTATAAAATGACAAGCTATGACTAAATAAATTATTATAATAAGTTCTCGTATTCGTAATAATAACGAATATATTGATTCATATTTTTTTTATAATTCTTTTTTTAATCTATGTATATGACATTGTAATTATATATTTTGAACAATCCTCGACGACTCCGAATCTCTAATTTTTTTTATAATTGCCAAATTGACGAATATATGAATCTGAGTCCTCGAATCCCAAATCTGAATCAGTGCTTCATTGGTGAAGAGTTCAATTTTAATATTGTCTACTAATAGGTAAGTATTTTATCTATCACCCCAGCAGATACACATCCAACTATCTAGGTAAATTCCTAACAGGGTCAAATCAAGAAAATTGAATGGGCTGTCTTAGATATGTTTGCAAAATAACCAGTTTTATTTGACTTTTTTTACTTAACCTCATGGAAGAATCCACAATATAGAACATGATGGAAGTTAAAATACCTGTCTGCTTGCTCACTATGTTGAACAAAATCTAGATTCCACTGTGAGACTCTTTGCATGGCAGCATATCCACCAGTGGCAAATGCTCTGAGGAGATTTAGAGTACCAACAGATTGCATGTATGCTCTCATCAGCCTTTGAGGATCCGGTGTTCGAGATTTCTCATCAAAAACATCCCCATTAATATTGTCTCCTCGATAACTTGGGAGCTTTACACCATCTTTAATCTCAAACGGATCTGACCGAGGTTTAGCAAATTGGCCTGCCATCCTTCCTACCTGCCAAAGTGGAGAGGCTAATGATATAGACTGTTGAAGTATCTATAGCAAAATGCAAAAAACTACTGATTATAGAATCAAATCTCAGTATAGGAATTTCTACAACATAAATAAATGTAATTAGTAAATAATTAACAAAATGAATTAAAAAAAGATAGTTTAGAAGTAGCATGTCATTTCATAAGCGTCTTTTGGGACCCATTACTTAGATAAGTGAGATTTTCAAGATGATTTGTGACAAACACTCCGCTGAATATCTGTCTTGATCTCATTCAGAGATTAAATTATTTCCTATTACGTCACAATTATCAGTATTATCATCATAGGAATGAAATTAGGTATTCCCTCCAAATATTAGTGCTCTCGAGTCGTCCTAAAGTTTTGTCTCAACCCATTGAACCTCATTCGTGGGATCTCCAACCACAGGGGTAGGGTGTCCATTTATTTATAAACTTACATCTCATTCCCCTTGATGATTCAATAATTAGCTTTCAAGCTAATCATTTTTTTTTATCTTTTTATCTGATTACTTTTGATATCACAAAAAATTATACCTAATTCTTGTGTCTTCCATCAAAAGGATAATCGGTATCAAGTTTCTCCAAAATTCAAGCCAGATGCAAGTCAATCTAAAACAAGGAAACCAACTTTACATTGAACTTAGATGTTAATAATGAAGAAAATTTGTATCTCTAATAAAAATAATGATTACTACTAACTTTACTTCATTTTAAGGTTGAATCTCGGTTGAAAGTATCTTTCTGATACTATAACAAAATCATAAAATAATTAATTACACAATTAATTATCTACAAAATTATAATGCTCGTTTAAATACACAACTCATAGTCAAACATATAATATCATCATTGTCAAACATATAATATCATCATTGTTTCATTTAAAAATAATATATGCTCATATTAAAAATAAATTATGGTTATGTTCATAGCATGAACATATGTCTGCACCCCCACTATTTATAACATATAATTAAATCAAAATTTCACTTAAAAGTGTACCTTTATCACATGATTTTTGTCATACATAAATGAACATATATTAAATCATGTTGTGAAAATCCTGAAAAAAGAAGTTAGACAACGAGCGTTTGATAGAGATATCTTACATTATTTGTATAATAAATGGCACACGATCTCACGTATTATACTAGCCAAACCATATATCCTGTATAAAATCATGATCAAAATTAATTTATTTCAAAAATATAACCACACCTTTTTTTATATATGAATATATAGAACATTTTACAGTAAGATTATCAACCCATAAATTTTCATATGTCCATTTCACCATTTAAGACTCAAGTTATTTCGATTATGAAATGAACAAGGACAACCAAGATGCATGTAGAAAGGAAAGTCAAATTCATATGTTCTCTGACTATTTATAACAGTACTTACCGAAATTTATAATAGTTTCTTATACTAGCCATGACGTATACAACTATGGTCACTTTAATATAAATAATTAAGTCGTAACAACTTACTTTTTTTAGATGAAAAATCTCTACTACTTTTTCTGTTCCACCACCTTCAATACACCCTCAATGATAATAAGGAGAAAAATTAGTGTGATAACAAAGCGTATATGTAGAACATTTATGGAACATGGTATTACCATAAAAATGTAGAATAAAAAAGGTATGCAAATAAATGTATTTCTCTACCATATGTTATAAATCGTGTTTACTCTACAAATTGTATGACATATGTCTAACTATATAAAATGTATTAAATTTATTCCAATTATAAATTAAAAATGTTACATAACATGTAGAATAAATAAAATAAACTCAAATAATCAAATTTCCAAACAAAATAACTTTTTACATGAACTTAAGCCCATATTATAAAGTCGGGTAAAAGGTGTAAGGTATCAAGGAAAATAATAGGTTGGTGTATAACCACTTACTCTGATAATACTATAATATAATAGTTACCATATCCAACCTCTAATTCCATTTATCAGGGCATTCAATGTTGATTGTTTTATACATATTTCTTCCACTCACCTACTTTTACTCGTTAAAAAGATTATCAGTTTGAAGGATAATACCACATAAATTTCTTTGACAAATAAAATAAACATAATTTTATACCAAGATTATATTAGATATAGCATATCCTTATCAATATGTGTAATCAATTATGAGCAATAAAAATTAATAATTTGTTACATGAACTTAAGCTCATATTTATAAAATCGTGTAAAAGGTGTAAAGTATCAAGGAGAATAATAGGTTGGTGTATAACCACTTTCTTTGATAGTACTATAATATAATAGTTACCATATCCAACCTTTAATTCCATTTATCAGAGCATTCAATGTTGATTGCTTTTATACCCGTTTCTTCCACTCATCTTCTTTTACTCATTAAAAAGATTCAGTTTGAAAGATAATACCACATAAATTTCTTCGACAAATAGAATAAACCATATTCAATATTGATTGCTTTTATACTTATTTCTTCCACTCATTTTCTTTTACTCGTTAAAAAGATTGTAAGTTTGAAAGATAATACCACATAAATTTCTTTGACAAATAAAATAAACATAATGTTATATCAATGTTATATTAGATATATGCATATCTTTCTCAATATGTGTAATCAATTATGAGCAATAAAAATCAATTACACTAGTAACAACATTTTAAGCTAAATACTTTATACTTTTTTGGACAAAATGACACCATCAATTATGATAGTACATAGAAAATTTACCCCATTATTTTCTTGAGACTTGATATTGTGTAGGGCAAGATATCTAACATTTATTTCTAACAATATGAATGTGCGAGTTTTAGTGTGTGATTTGTTATCAAACTGTCTCCTATTTTATCTTTAATAAAGCAGCTCTTTTTCACCTATAAAATAGGTCATTACCTAACATTAGGGAGATTCCAGTATGATTTCTCTCATTATCTCTCCATATGTATGTGTTTTACATTTTTAAATGGAACATGAAAGGTTCACGGGAGTCAATTTCACTACAGGAAAATTGTTGAGTAAAATATCCTATTGAGAGGAACACGATATAATTGTTGTAGCGGGGTGTATCTTCTCTTAGTACAATGCACTTGTGCACGCTTTACTAAAAATACAAGCTACTTCTATACACTCTCTCGCTTATTTATTTTGTTAATTCTTTACTAATGACATTTATTTGTGTTGCAGAAATTTTTATCATACAATTGAGAAATAAATTCCAACAATCTCTATGTAGGTATTACATATCACAATTCCAAATTCAACAAAATAAGCAACTTTGAGTTAGGTGTTAAACTGCATTGCTCAGAGGCGAGGAAACTACTTTTTTTATGTAAACTTGTAATGAGAATATGGGTATACAAGTCAAGGATAGCTTAGTAATGTGTGACAGAGAGGTTCAGAGTTTGAGAAATCGGGTTTGTAAATGTCTTTGTATTTATTTAGCTTTGGTTCTCCCTGTCTTACAAAAAATAAATCAGGATTCAAATAAATGGCAAGATTAATCAAGATTTGGCAGCATTGTTACCACTAAAGAATTAGATTATTTACTCATTTTTCCATGATTGCCATAATTTTCAGAATGGCTACTGCCTTTTCTGAAAATAGTGGTACCACATTTCAATTATTGCAGACCCACTGAATGGTCATGGAATTAGTATCACAATAAATACTTACCAAATAATTATAAAGCCATCTCCTTTCTGAAAATCTTCGTGGCACTTTTAAAGTTAATTCAAAAAAATATCCCCATGATATTGCCTTCTTTACTTTATTCTGGTGGTCCAAATATTCATTTTTGACAACATGAAATCTAACAGCCAAATATATATCATAAAAATCAGTAAAGTATCAAACATCCCTGTGACAACTTCAAAAAACAAATGAATTTATAAATCCGCAAATTAGCAACTACCTATCATTCAATCAACACAAAACATCATAAGTAGAACATACATCCAAACCAACTATCAAGGATTCATCAAAAGCACCTAACTACATTTAAATCAACAAGTAAATACAACAATACTGACCTTGATAACTGGCATTTGGCCACCAAAAGTAAGGACAATACCCATCTGCAGCAAAACTCTGAAAGTGTCCCGAATATTGGTTCCATTGAACTCCTTAAAGCTCTCTGCACAATCTCCACCCTGCAGCAAAAACGCTTCCCCAACGGCAGCGCGTGCAAGTTGATCCTCGAGCTTCCGAGCCTCTCCGGCGAAGACGATTGGCGGGAATGACTCAAGGGTTTTGAGAACCGACCCAAGCTCATCCGGATGCGGATAATCCGGGATCTGCTGAGCCTCCTTGGTCTTCCACGAGTCCGGGGTCCAATTTCTCAACCCGAATTCAGTGGACACAATTGAAGGAGATGAAGAAACTGAAGGTACAGTGCGATTGGGAGCTCTAGGAATGTAAACGGTTGGGAAATGAGATTTGAAGGGAAGTGATTTGGGCGTCGTTGAGAGAATAGGGTTTGGGAAGGTGAGATTGGCTGAACCTGAGAGCGCCATTGTTGATCTGTGTGACTCCTCGAGCCCGAGGGAGATGGCGTGTTGATAACTCGAGATTCTTGTGGGGAAGGAGAAAGGTGACGGCTTAAAAAGCGTACGAAAAAACGGAGTCGTATTTGTAACTACCTTGTCGTTTTGCAAAAAACGACGTGCGTTACAGAATATCCGAGTTCGACTAGTGAATTCCAATTCGAATAGAGGAGGAGCTATGAGCTAATAAAAGTTAAAAATGAGATTATAATTATTAGAAAAATTAAATAATGAGATAATATGTATATTAAATACAAGTGTCTGCTTTGTATGTAAAGTATTGATATTGAAAACATTTTGTATTATAAATAGCATTTTTTTAATATAAAATATTCACAAATTTAAATATTTAATGTCACAGAATATAATAATGCAGCCAATTTATGT